>JABMDO010000385.1:0-32772 GCA_014851415.1 Cnaphalocrocis medinalis
TTCAAGATATAAGTATTTAGGTTGATACAAAGACTTTGAATACACATAAAGGTTACGAAATCTCGGTCCATTTTTATGCAATAATAAACTTATTACTAAATTGGTTTTTCCACTATTAGAGGGACCGCACACAATACAACGTATTGTATTTGGTAATAAATTTCCATGCCGTCTAGGAACGTCAGACGATGCAGGACAGATGCAATCTAATTTGAGTGATTCTTTTTGTTTAACAAACTTCATGATTTCGTTTTTTTTCACGTGACTGTAGTGTTTCATTCATGATAATGGAATGAGCTTAAACATTAACGTTGTCGTATTTAAATCAACAATTAGTTTGCTTCTGGGTAGTTTGACGTTATGACTTTTAGAGAACGAGTGCACGAAGATTTAGCATGTATTCGTCTTCAACAACGCGACGCGTTCTGATGATATTGAGCATTCTAGCGCACTTGATGTGAGATCGCTCCCGCGATCGAACGAAAGTGAGATAGAATGAACAATATCATACTACTCATGACATTTTCTCTGTCTATCTCTGTAATTAATTAAGTCGTAAAAGATGTCTTTAGATAGGTTTAAATATTTTAGAAACCATGTTTTGAGCATTGCGAATATGTATAAATAAATAAACATAAAATTCAAATCTTTCGAAAATGTGTAGGTATTTACCATGGAATTAAATTGTTGTGGAGTGTACATTTTTTTGGCACATGCTAAGATAGTAGAAGTTTTTCCAGTTCCTGGTGGTCCGTAAAACAGTAGATGGGGTAGCTGATTCTCTTGCATAATTGATTTACTAGAAAAAAATAAAGTGAATGAATAAAGGTTAATAAGGGTAGTACAGCTGTACCTACTATTTACTAAATAGAAACACAACACTCACTAGTTTTTATTATATCATCATGGGATACCAAAATCTTCCATTTTGAAGGCCTATATTTTTCAACCCTGAAATACAAAAAACATACATTGATTTCGGGTGGATGTTATTAAAAAACATTCGCTATTGTAATTAAAATTGACTTACCAAGGAAGGTTTTTGTTAACTTCGCCTAGAGTCATCTTTCAAGATATATGTGTACCTATATAATATTAAATTCTAATATTTTATCTGATTTCCCAAAATGTAAAACCAAATAATTACAGACATGTATTAGACGATATTGTAATTTAATAAAAAACACAGACCAAGAAAATAACTAAATCCGTAAACCGCGAAAACCACCTTTCAATGTGACATTGACAGATAGTCAGATAAACATGCTTGACTGACATTTCGATGAATGAATGAAACTACGAATGAACGAATTGAAAGGTTTGGGCATAGAGCATTTTTTTTTTTTTTTTATATTATAGGAAGGCAAACTAGCAAGCGGGTCACCTGATGGTAAGTGATCACCGCCGCCCATGGACATCAGCTACACCAGAAGGAGTGCGGATGCGTTGCCGGCCTTTTAGGAAGGTATAGGCTCGTTTCTTGAAGATTTGAATGTCGTACCGGTTCGGAAATACCGCTGCGGGAAGTTGATTCCACAATGAGGAGGTGCGTGGCAGAAAGTGTCGAGTAAAGCGCACGGTAGTGGACCGCCATCCATCCAGGTGGTATGGATGGAATCCGAGTTTATGGCGTGTAGTGCGGTGGTGAAATTTGGCAGCGGGTATTAATTCGAACAACTCCTCAGAGCACTCACCGTGGTAAAGGCGGTAAAAGACCACATAGAGATGCAACATGTCTCCGCAGTGCCAGAGAAATCTAGGCGAGCAGTGAGACTCTCGTCGCCGACTAATCGAGTTGCGCGACGTTGGACGCGGTCCAAAAGGGAGGAGCTGATATTGGGGTGCCCCGGCCCAGAGATGGGAGCAGTACTCCATGTGGGGCCGGACTTGAGCCTTATAGAAGCTGAAGGCGGTGGGTTGGCGTAAAGTACCACCTTGCTCTGCCGAGAACACCCAGTTTTTTAGAGGCTAATTTAGCCTTATCCTCCAAATGACCCCGAAATTGAACGTCACTCGATATATCGACGCCAAGAATCCCAATACTCGTTTTGGCGTTAAGGTGAGTGTCCTGGAAGTGAAGGGAAACGACAAAAGCGGTTTTCTTCGCAGTGAACGCGCAAACTTGTGTTTTTTTGGGATTGAATTCCAGACAGAGCATAGCAAAGAAGTAACATAAAAGGTTTGCGTCCATTGACTAAGCGTCCCAAACCCTTAGACAAAGAATCAAATAGACCGGACACGCAAATAATAATGCTGGTGGAAACGGAACAGTCCCCATAAATCATAACCAATGGCGTTACCAAACATTATGACGTAAACGGGACGCCACCATTTATACGAATAGTTCAATTCATTACCGACCCCCAATAATTCCATTGTGGATAAAATTTTAATATAGAACGTGTATATCGACGGATTCGACGGCTTAATGTACTATAATGCATCAAGAAATTCATGAAATTAATAATGGCGCTACCATATACAGGGTGTATTTGTGAACATACATCCCTTTAACCAGTCAGCGACAGTAGCGCCATCATTTATTTTCATGACGCATTATATTCTTAGCGAACGTACAGTCAGCCACACATCAGGTTACCACAACCTGTCAAATTTCTTCAATTGATATTCAACCTTATGTGTATATCGTTAAGATGAGAGTCGATTAAAGAAATTTTACAGTTTTGTATACTATCATGTGGGGCTGTACGTACGACTTGGCGCCTCAGCCATAGAACCTTTTTCTACTAAAATTGGTTTTTCTGCGCACTCAAGGTCATAACTACACTTTCTTGCCGCAGACTATAAAACCCGCTGCCGCGCCTGGCGCCCCGACTTTTGTACGATCTTCGTTTATAGCAAGTATTACCAACAACAATAGGTATAGTGGACCGGTAAAATTATGCTTTGAAGGCACGGGTGCCACTCTATACGGGTGCGGGTCCGGTAGCGTGTTTTACACGGTGCGCAGGGTCTAATTTATAGTTGCGGCGGCGCGCTTCTAACTGTGCTTCTACTTATTATAGTCAGTGGCGACGCGCTAGCGTGCAGGCATCGTGTGCAGATTCAGAAGGGCTAAGATGTTCAAATCAGAAGATTTTAACGTTTTGTGGTGGTAAATCAACATACTGGTTTTCATAGGCACATAGTAAAATATGAAAAAAGTCCATAAAAATATTTTAATATCTGTCAAATAAAAATTGCGTAGTACTTAACACATATGACAAAAATAGATGCGTAACATCATACCTATATGTATAACTTATGTTTACAATGTATGATAGAATACCTATCTACATACAGGCAGTCCCAAAATTCAAGGATAGGCCGGAGCCATAAGATGGACATGCTATACATAATATTCAGGGAAAATAAGAAAAAACATATGCTTCTGTTATTTTTATTTACAAAAGAAATTTTCAGTTTAAGCAGTTTTTTTTTTCATATTTTTCCTAAAGTAGTCATGATCATGCCCATCCTGTGGCCGGTTTATCCTTGAACTACGGGACATCCTGTTGTATATTTTTCAAATAAAATGGCTCTTTCCTCGAGGATATTATTAATTTGATAATATAACAAAGTTCATAATGCTACACCCAAAAGGGTAACAAATGATACCGGGGGTATTAGTGCACATCTATATCCCTTTAAGCACGTATTCTAGCAACCATTTCCGAATAACATTTCTTCTCGACGTTTGGAAATTCGTCCAAAATGTTTTCGACTACAAAGTGAACTTTTCATGCAAAGTCTATCACAGGACTTCCTGTGACAGATTTTTTATGAAAAGTTGGATTTTTTTCATGCAAAGTTCCAAACCATAGAATAAATGTGGTTCAGAATGGTTGCTAGAAAACGAGGTAAAAGAGACATTATGTAAGATACACCCTGTTTAGGTACAGGAAATTACATGTTATATATAAGATCTTATTTTACATTTACGAATGTAATAAACAGTGTGTCTAACTACTAGCCGTCCATCAAATGTCGAATGTCCCAAAACTATAGGTACGTACATTAAGGAGACGGACATTAAGGGAAAGTACAGTCGACCAAATTGAAGCATGACCTATTTTGCCACATAACACTGCACAGACTGTAATCAAAGCCTTTTTTCCGCCAATATCCAAGAGACAGGTATAAAATATCACCAGTAGGTCAAAGATTTAAATCAGTAGGTGTAAATATAGGTAGGTATTATGGATATCTTTCGCGACAGAAGAGCATTCTTAGTTTATAAATAAATAAAAGAATGTTTCCATTTAAAAAAAGTATTGGTAACTTTACTATTTATGATTACATGGTAGTTGTACTTTCCCTTTACGATATACATATGCCGAGCTAGTGGATACAAAAGAATACTCACAGATTGGGTAAAAATAAAGAAGTGCGTTTGAATTCGAACCTACGACCCTCTTGTTCGGAGGAATTTACTGAATGAATATGTAGTAAGTATGTATGTAATGCGTTTTCTTATTTTTCTACTATTAATATTAGGTATACAAAAACACAAATAATAAAAACAATACACGTCAAGACCGTTAAGCACATTTGTGAATGAAACTTTGATACTTATAGTACTAGGATTTAGGCCTGTCTAGCTATCAAAATAAAGTAGTGAAAATGGTTACAGGTGTTGAAATGGATTTTCAAACCAATAAATAAAAAAATAATTTGAAACATGTATGTAAGCTCAAAAATGAAGCACTAAAATTATCTCTTCACATTGAACGAAATAAAATCTTCCATTGTAGCCCGAGATATGCCGTCGTGCATCTGATCCTCAAGGATGGCGGGGCCTGCGTTACCCCACAGCCATTGTACTCTGCTCGTGTATGCGGTTATCATATCTACGCGGGCATCGTCCTTGATTATATATTCGCTTTGGTTGAGCTTAGTGTTATAATAATATTTACAACCAGTGGTCTTTGAAATTACAGATATCCACGGATCTGAAAATAATATTTTTATCTGGATTATTTGGGCTAACTGCATCTTCCTTCATGATTGATTCGAATTTACTATAACTTAGTTTTATCAACGTTATTATTGGTTAACCTGACTGAACCTATGCATGTTCGTCGGTATAATATATTGACTTTTTACATTAATGCATTTTTTTAAGAGTTGGCGTGAGGACTAGATAATATATTCTTCATACTGCCAATAAGTTAAGTGTTTCCCTTTTATTTCCTAATTTGAAGATTAAAACACGAGAGTTATCATGTAGAAATAAGCTCAGAAATGACGTAGATACAAAATTATCTTTTCACATTGTACGAAATAAAATCTTCCATTGTATGGAATCTAGCTAGCTGGAAGGAATGTAGCTAATGACGATGTGATATCTGCTTACCCTAAATTACGAGACAACTTCCATAACACAAATTCATAGTTACCTTTAATCTCCTTCATAAACATAATTGATCCTACTTCATAAAACATATCACTTCCATCAATTCTATTTGGAGTGTTAATGGTGACCGCGCGCTTAACCCTCTTCATTGCACGATATTCCAAATTATTCATAACTGATGAGAATGTTTCCATATTGAAAAGCCTTTTGCATCTTATAGGTAGAGCTTGACTACCAGATGGTTTATTAAGAGCAGTGCAGAATAAACCACACTGATTGATTCTGAAAGTATTTACAAATATTACACATGATTTATTTATCATTTAATCATCTTATATGCTAACAGAAATTTATTTATTTATTTATAAAAAGGTACACTTACAGGTTACAGTCGTAAGAATTACAAATTTTCTGTTTATAATTATAAAATAGACCAGACAATAACCTACAGGTAGTGTACACAACATGAACATAAGAGTATAATTTGCTTATCAAACAATAATCAGAAAAACTACTTAAGAACTAATTAATGCTCTTGTGAGGCCGAGGATACTTCGGCCTCCATGATTTGTGAGACGCTCTTTTTGTAATTGGGAAAACTGAAGTCAAATACATCAATGTCTCTGCCAAAATACAATGTTTATGTAGTACTTTTACATAACTAACAACGGATTTACTAACTCAGAGATCATCAATGTCAGAAAAAAAAGAGAACCTCTTTTTGATTTTATTCTGCCCACGGCAACCATTCGCTTAAATTAAATATTAATGGTAAACAAACCTCTCAGTCAAAGGCAAGTGAGAAATGTCGACTCCACCAAGCATCATAGCATCGATTATGTGCATTGCTTTGCTGTATATTTGTGTATTACCTTCCCCTCTGTATTCCTTTATTAGCTGTGAAATAAACGTATAAGAAAAAATCAATAAATGTGAGAACATACAACAAACCGCAAAATAATCATAATATTTTTTAAATAATATCTTACTTCTGCATATATTAATGTTTTTGCAGGCAGTGTCAAATCAACAACAATTTTCCAAATACTGCCTTCTAATTGGTACACATGTTTACCTCCACAACCTGCAATTTTTACCAGTATTTTTATACACCACCAAAAAACTTTTAAGTTAGGTACAGTCGTTTTAATGTTTATATTTAGTTAAAATTTACCTATAAAGATCCTCAAATCTGGGCTGTTCTCTCTGCCACTACTCAGAAACATGAAATGCCAGTCATAGACATGTTTAAAGGTTTCTAGATCCGCGGGTTTTTCTATATAATTTGGTTGTTTATTCAATATAGAGGTTTTATAGCCATGAGGACTACTAGATTGAGGGGGTTTCTTTTCCAGTGAAGATAATATACTTTTCAGAGTATCATCAGGCCCATGTCTTTCAGGTTGTGTCCTCACTTTGTCTGGTAACTGAAAATATAACAAATAAGAAGTTTATCATTAAATCACCCTTATACATCTTCTTCCAATACAAATATGTGTAATTTGGACAGCATATATCCGGTAGAGGAAGCAGTTACGTCAGCCGCTGAAGTAGTGCACATTCAAATAGGGTCCAGGCTCTCGCTAGTATCCCATCCGAATTGATCGAGCAAGGCTTAGCAAAAGTCAATTTGGGTTTAGACGGCACAACTTACCACCGTCTTGTTTGGAACCCCCACAATGATACCCTTTCCCTTGATATGGATCTAGCTCCGCCACCTAGAGGCTTTTCTAAGCGACAAGTTCTGCGGGACTTGCAAAATTATCTTTCAGAGAACGTGGCGGTTAGTTTCCGGTTGGAATGAGAATTTACCATAATTATGAAGCGTGTGTTCTACTATGGCGCGATTAGCTTCACTACTGTGAAGTGTATTCGGGTTTGTAAGCACTTCATTTACCTATTTTAAGTAGAACTCGCGTGAAATCTACGAATACTTACTTGCCACAATTTCAAGCATTTTTCCCTCATTGTAGCTTGACTAGGGTCTTTTAAATTTTTGTCCTTACTAAAAGCTGCTATTTTGAGCAAATTTTTTATTTGTGCTTCTCCTAACCTGAAATTTTAATTGTGTTTCTGTACTTAATTCAATATGATTAATTTAATTTATCCAAGCAACAGTTTTTTAAAATAAAATAATATAATATTAAAATAGACAAATACTTACACACAGTTACTTCTATATATGTATTCGAAGAACTTTGAATCTTCTTGCATAACATTCAATGGGACCAGCTCAGTGATATCGTCATCATTTTTACTATGAAAGATAATAGAATTGACATTAAACAGATGTGTTTCTGCAGTTTCTGTGCCCAACCTCTTCCATTTACATATAAGATATCTTTCTGAGTTTGCAGGCCTTGATGTCACAGGCTTGTGTATGCACACTGTAAACATTCACAAAATATAATAAAAATACATTATATTTCAATAATATAGATGATGAAGTACAACTTAGTAGTCAATACCTTGATCAAAGCATCTGTACATTATATAAATTAGCCCCACACTGAACATAGTGAATACATCAAATAGCTTGACAACAAAGTGGCCCCCTGTTCGCACCAGCATCAATGCCGCCAAACATTGACACAAATAAAGTTGTTTTGAAAGTATTTCTTGAATATTTTCTTTGCCCTCTACAGAAAAACCCTGCCAACATGAAACAATTCGAAGTGATAAATTATATAATTATAAAAAGTATAAACTAATTAAGGTAGTTCACAAAGGTGTTTCTTCCAATTACTTACTCCATCAGCCATTAAAAAATGTACACCCACATCATTTGTTTGTTTTAGCACATAATCTTTCAGAGACCTTAAATTTTCTGGGTCGAATATGTTTCCATCTCCTTTTATACCATAATATGCATCAAATGTTTCTGGTGTACCAGCATAAAAATCGTGTAACTTAAAATCACAGGGTCCTTTTAAAGTAAATCCAAAACCTAGGGAAAAAAGAAGTATAATTAATATTGCTATATATAGGTATTATAGAAGTATAAAATTATTTTTTAAATTTGGATTAACATTGTAAGGCCAGACAGCAGACACAATAGAAAATCAATTGATTTGGCCTCGTATGAGGACATTTGGGTCTTAAGACATTAAATAAGTATAAAATTTATTTCATTCAGTATGTAAAAATTGTTATGTGTAATGTAAAGTAATACTATATTTTTTGCTGACCTTTAGATTTCCAACCCCTTCTATACAATACATATTCAGAAAATCCACCAGGACCAGCACATACATCCGCAAAATACAATATTTCTTTTTTATCTATTGCACTCTGCCCATTAGGTGTTTTGGTCTTGTAAACATAAATTCAAAAACAGCATCTATATTGGCCATTTTAACTGCCGCACGGTTCAAAAACATTACAGATCCAATAGTTTCATAAGGATTACTACGAAATCGCGCATGCCTTAAATCTTCATCATACAGAGTATCAAAAATTGACTGAAACAAAAATATTTTAAGTACATACAGCCTCACATCAAAGTATACAAAACCGTACAATTTCTTCAATATTCTCTCATCTTACTGTCATAGACATTAGGTTAAATATCAATTGAGGAAATTTGACAGGTTGTAGTAACCTGATGTGTGGCTGTCTGTACATTATAAACAAGTATTATTTTATGATGAAGGTAAGTATATTAAAATAATACACAATGATTTGTGATTGTACCTGTGTTATCCTACCTAAACCAACTCCAACAGTGCGTCAATTTAAATACTTTTGTAAGAAATTAAAGGAAAATAAATCATTTGAATTGAGAGGTAATGCATATGAAGGTCCTCAAGGAAGTATGCTAGGTCCTCTTTTATTCCTTATTAATTTAAATGATATACTTAACCCAAATAACTCGACATACATTACATACTGATGATATTTCCATCATCATAACTTCTAGTGAGAAGAAAAGTCTAAAACCATGAAAACTAAATGAATAGCACAATCAACAAAAAAATATCATGGCCCCCAATATATACAAATAATAATAATATCAACAAATACAAAATAGCACAAGTTCAGGGCATTTATAGCTCAAAAAAATAAGGCCATTACGTGTGCCCCCTAAGGCGGGTAGCACACTGCCAGAGTCGAGGCGGAGTCAAGGCACAGTCGAGGCGGTGGTGTGATATAAGAGTCGAGGCGGAGGTGCAGAGCATCGATTACACCCATTCAATATGTCGTCGTCAGAAGACGATGACAAAATGGCGGCGGAGTCGGGGCGGCAGCGTGCCGTGCGCCCGCGCCGCGTCGCCGACTCGACCCTGCACCTCCGCCGCCTCGACTGCGCCGCGACTCTGGTAGTATGCGTTGACATATTTGATTGCATAGAAAAGTCAGAGGCGGTGCGCCTCTTGAACGCTTCCGCCTCGACTCTTGAGTGTGTGTGCGACACGCCTAAGAGTCATGTAGCTCACTATTCTAACATCCTGGATGGAACAGGCCACTACCTTGTCTTTTTGACGTTGCAGCATTCGTTCACAAGAATTTGGAATTAATTTAAAATAAAGAGATATCACAACAATGAAAATATGATTTTGTTTATGTAAACGTTTTGGCTGATGCAAATTCAACAATAAATAAATTCTCACAACATCTCATACATTGACCTGACTCCATACTAAGTAGCTTAAGCACTTGTGTTACAAATATCAGACAGGAAACACAAATATTATACTGAAATATATTATATGTATATTACACCCAGACACTAAACAAACACAAGTGTTCAACACACTAATGATTGTCCAGGGTGGGGATCGAACCCACAACCCTTGGCGTATCACAGCAGGGTCACTACCAAATGCGGCATCCAGCCAATCTATAAATGTACCTGTATTTGTTTATCCTCTCAAGTGTCGGACCCTTGCAAGGATCCCAAACATTGCTTTGCACGATTTATTACCTATCATAAGTCCTAATATACCATATTTTGAGCAAATTAATATATATATATATATATTTTTTATTGTATTCTTCTAAATATCAATTCTAAATATCAATAAAAAAATATTTACATAATATTATATTATATAAGACTAGCGGCCGCCCGCGACTTCGTCCGCGTGGAAAAGTTACTTTTTACCCCCCTTTTAACCCCTTACAACCCCTTTTTCGCAATAAAAAGTAGCCTATGTTCTTTCTCAGGGTCTAGATCATCTGTATACCAAATTTTATTTAAATCCGTTCAGTACTTTTGGCGTGAAAGAGTAACAGACAGACAGACAGACAGACAGACAGACAGACAGACAGACAGACAGGACAGACAGACAGACAGACAGAGTTACTTTCGCATTTATAATATTAGTTAGGAAGTTAGGATTAGGATTTAACCAATTTGGACCTATGGCATCCCAGGCTCTGCAAGTAAAAGTAACATGTGTCTACTAAGAATGCAAAGTTTTATCCTGCATACAATCACAACGCCCCATGGTTCTCTAGAAATGAAGAGATACATAAATGACTACTCAACTACTAAAACTTTCACAAACAGCTAAAAGACTGAAAAGGAAAGATATCTATAAAAGGTAAAAGGTGTTGGCTCCTTTCTATTACACACTTTATATTAACAAGAAACATTACAAATAAATTATCCATATGCCAACATGCCATGGAAAGGAGTATGGTAGGGATCAAAAGAATGGATAAAGTAAGAAATAGCAGCATCAGAAACAAGACCAAAGTCCAAGACATAACCCTGAAAATAAGAAGGCAAAAGTGGAAATGGGCAGGTCACATGATTAGAGGAAAAGACAAATGGAGTAAGACAATCACACAATGGTACCCAAGGGTTGGAAAAAGAAAGAGAGGTAGACCACAGAGAAGGTGGGATGAAGATATTAGACAAGTCGCTGGAACAACGTGGGGTAGAGTAGCCATAGAAAGACGGGAATGGAGAAGATTGGAGGAGGCCTTTGCCACCTGGCAAACGGACATACAAAACATAAACAAAAGTGAAATGTATGAATAGAAAAGAAACAATGCCCGACTAAAAGGCTTATAAATAAAATAAATAAAAAATAAATAAATAAACTAAGAATGCAAAGTTTTATCCTGCATACAATCACAACGCCCCATGGTTCTCTAGAAATGAAGAGATACATAAATGACTACTCAACTACTAAAACTTTCACAAACAGCTAAAAGACTGAAAAGGAAAGATATCTATAAAAGGTAAAAGGTGTTGGCTCCTTTCTATTTCAAAAGAATTTACAATCAAGACCGTCAATTCAAAAAAAATGAACAAGCTTATGCATAATTCAAAAGCTTTAGATATTTTAAATACCTTGGAATCCAAAACTCCTTTTAGCACTTGTGGATCCACAAATAGGGTTTCATCATCTATGGTTAATTTTTTAGGCCCCCTTTGAAGCCATTCATCCAGCAAATCACCTGAAAGTGGTTCGTCTGGGGCAGATGGTATCCACACCTTCAAACAACACATTATCAACAATATTAAGAAATAAAATATAAATAATAATGAAAGTAAAGTGTTCAAGATTATTCCACAATATCAATAAAGCTTTTAAGTATTTTTACTTACAGGTGTCATCTCATCTTGGACTTCTGATTTTAAATCATCTGGAGACCACTTGAAATCTTTCGGCACATTACCTACTACAGAAGGTTTCAAACCCAATCCCCTCCGACCTTTCTGAGTTGAAGCTTCCACGGGCTCAACACGACCATGTTCATATTTACCTAAACCTTTTCCTGGTTTGTACCCCATGCTGCTCATCATACGTTTAGACTTTTCAGAATAGTCCATACTAAATCCGCCATCTGACTCATTTTGACCAGACAAATTTTTGCTATAGAATGTGTCATTGTTATCTTTAAAACTTGGTCGCATAGATCCCTCTCCATGATTTGGATCATTGTCATCAAAGCCTGGGCGATAGTCATCATAATGGTCATTTGGTGATGAGCAATTTTCACTTAGACTGCTTCTATTTACCCTCGAATGTCCCTCAGGGCTATGCTCAGCATAGTTTAAAACTTTACTGGAATGTTGTCCTCTTCCAGAATATTCTGCATTAGGTGGTTCTGGAGATTCATCGCCAGACTCTGGTAATCCTGAAATATACAATAGATCATAGTAGAAAAATCTGCTTTGAACCTAAAGATTCAAATTGCGAGAACTGTACCTACTTACCTGAAATATGCCAACTTAATGTATTAATATTCTAAATGTGCAGTAGAGTAGAATATTGATTAAAATGTGGTACATAATATACTAGTTTCAAAAACTTTTTACCTGATCCTTGAGATGTAGTAGAAGAAGCTCCATATGTGTTCAGTCGCATGCGTTTAGATGGGATAGGAACACTCTCAAACTCATCACTACTGGTGTGGATCCTCTTGCCTTTTGTAGGAAACCGTTTCAAACTCATCGCTGCTGGAATCATCTCCAGATGGATCTAACAAATAATTTATCGCCGTATTTGAATAACTCTTATATTATTAAGCTGTCAATCGAGAAATTCAATACATTTCATAATGTTTACAAGCTAATCAAACCGAAAATTAATAATTAAGATATGCTATGTACCTAAGCTAAAGTTCCGGCGCAGGACCGGCGACAATGCCGTATGACCGGACATTGTTTGTAATAAAATTTTACAGAAATCACTTCGTTATACTACATACTTTGCCACTCATAACCAAGTACTAAAATATACCTAGCAAAATACCATAACTGGTACATACGAAAAATTAAAACTTACCCGATAGGTTCATGACTACGTTGCAGCCAAATAAACTATTGAGATGGCTGTAAAAATCCCTTAAGATCTAAATTATTTCTTAAAATCTAATTGGTTATAAACCAATTAACTTTATATTTGAATTATTTCTCTATAAACATGAAAGAATAATTGGGTCATCCGTCACAGAAGACAACCGAAAAAAAAATACAATGTACTCTGTGACAACCGAGATTTTTTTCTAGTCTGTGTGTGTGTGATGTCATGATGACAGTTTGTGGGGAAGTTTGTTCCACAGACTAAAGCCCGCTCCACAGTTAGTCCGCGAATTACGCGCGACTATTGTTTGTTTATTTTTCGAGTTGTTCCCATAAATTATACTATCCGTGCATATAAAGAATAGGATCAGAATGGCGGCGCAACTAATGCAACTATTCACTTCAAAACCACGGAAAAAATGAGAGCGCGTTAGACCCGTTAAATCACGCGTGCGACTTTGAGTAGGTGGCTATATACCTACTCAAAGGCGTGCGAGTATAGATGCAAATAGTGTGCGAGCGAGAAGTGAAACCCAATGAAACTTCGACATAAAAGGCAAACATTGAGAATTGGCCCCCGGGACTAGGAGAACACAGATTACAGTGAACATTCTCACATTCCCTTGATCTAAGATGCGTTCCATGAAGTCGACTCGACATAGAAGGCGAAAACCGAGATTCGGCCTCCTGTATTATAGCACTTAAAACTTGTTTTAAATCTACAAACTGGCAACATTTACTTGGGGATTTCCTTAGTTTCCTTTGACTAAGGAAACACCGAAACACATAGGGTGATCGAGATAGTGATTGCCCACTTAAGAAATTGACACTAGTTTTATTTCAATATAATCCTTTTCTTTAACAATAAGAAATCAGAGTGTAATTATTTGACAACGTTAATAGTTTAGCATTGAGATAAGATAGCAATAATTCAAACATCTAAAGAATATTTTATAATTATAACGTATAACAAAAATATCTCCTAAAAACACAGTGATTGCCCACTTGACACAGTCATTGCCAACCAAATGAGACAGTGATTGCCAACTATACCGCACGTTGTAATTCCATAAAAATACTATTAAATACTTAAAATTTTAGATCTTTCGTAAGTTTTTGTGCGTTTAAGATATATTTCTAAGCTATTGAAATCAGTAACATCATCCAAATAAGATACCATTGACTAAGAAAACCCCTTTAGTTTCAAAATCTAGTAAAATCGTAAAATTGTTCTATCTAGTTTCTCGTTATCTCAGCGAATAAATGGAATGTACCAATTTTACAAAAGGTAAGTCGATACAGTTTTGAGGTTGTCGGAGGCCCAATGGGGGGTGAAGGGAGGGGGGAGGGGTTAAAAACATTGGCAGTATACTTGTGACTCCACTGGTGTTGAGTATGTGCGTTGGCATTCGCTTACCATCAAGTGATGCGTGTTTTGACTGCACATTATTTATACACTTCCCCCCCGGGTGTGGGCCTCCGTTTCCCTCACTCACTCGGCGCAGGGGCTGCTTCACGCTGGTTTTCTGTGAGGCAGTGGTATCACTCCGGTCAAATCGGCCCATTCATGCTGAAGCGTGGCTCTCCCACAGTTGAAATTTGAAAGTTTTTTTCTAATTATTACTAACTGCATCATTTGGTAATTAAATTTTAATATGTGATAGGTGGCTCACAAGCATACGGATCACCTGATGGTAAACGATTGCAACCGCTTATAGACACTCGGAACAACAAGGGGAATCACAAATGCGCTGCCAACATTTTAACTCCTTTTCCCCCTTCATAGAGCCTCCGGTACACTCACGCGTTAGCGCCGCTTGATTTTGGTTTTCTGTGATTATAGAATTGCTCCGTTTAAGCCGGCTTATTCTAACTGAAACGTGCTCTCCCACGGTAAAATACATAATATAATTACGGTATATATTTGGTTGTTCTTCTTACCACCTTCCCTCCAAGATTTTCGGTAGCAGATCAAATTTTCCTCTATTTTTAGGTCAACTTTTTGTAAAAAGCAGTTTTTTCGAAACTCCTTGTACCTAGACCTAGATATTAAGAAAGATACAGGATATAAAGAAAATATTCGGTTCGATTATTATATCCCTCACGTGATTTAGTAAATACCTACCCGGGCAATCACTGTCTCATACCCATGGCAATAACTGAATTCTGGTATGGCAATAACTGAATTTGTCATATTTTAGGTACAGTGATTGCCCACCCTCTTAAAATACTGAATGGAATAAAATTACGCCGCGATAACTGCTTCGAATGAAACATTAAAGCTTTAACTAACACGTCGTTGTGCTTTAACGCTCAAAAAAGAAAATTAAAGTGATACAAACTTCAAAACTACAAAATGTATCCTTAACAAATTCTGTAAGGAATTCGCATTTTTTGAAGTGACGGACACCCGCTGTCCAAAAACTGCCATTACAATATTTTTATTGAAAATTTTGCCAAATGTCTTATTTAGAACTCTAGTTAATAGTAGGTATCCCAGTGTTATTTAACGGATTTAATGTAAAACTACACCTTTGAAAATAAGTTAACATGTATGTTAACCTTAATTCGGGCATTCACTGTACACTGGGCAATCACTATCTCGGTTACCCTACCTAGTCAAAGTTAGTTTCCTTCTCCTCCATAGAGTATTCATATTAGTTATTACTCTACAAGCATAAAGCCCGCTTCATAATTATACTCTGTCAATAAAGTCATGAAAATTCCTAGAATAGAATAGAAAAATATTCTTGAGGAACTTTTAATTTTAACCAATGGGGATACCATACTCTATGATGTAAGGGGCTGTGGCACTTCCTTTTGGTATTTACTATAACTCTTTGAGTGGCACCACTGAGTAATCACCATGGTAATCACTATGGCATGGCACACAACGGCACTTTGGCCTAGGTATATGGGCGCATAATCCGTTTTTACTTTTCCTTATAATCGGGCCGTTCTATCATGCCCGATTTGACAATATATTTTTTTTATTTTGCATATTTCCTTGCCTTGATAAGAGTAACACATTTAGCGAATCATAAAGAACCACTATTAAATATAAAAAAAACTTAATTTCGTAATGTAATAACCTAATTATTTGTCTTTTATTACTTAAAATAATTTGAAAATAAAAAGAAAACGTAAAATTTCCATTCAGTATTACGCGTTTACAAAATTACGCCGCCGTTTGACACGTTTTCAAAGTGCCGTTGCAATAAAAAAATAAAATGTTTTTTTAGCTTAAAAAAAATTACAGGAGTTATCGATATCATTTTAACGATAACGCTAGCCATCCCTATTTTTTTGGTCATGTTGGCGACATTGTTTCGTCAAAGTTTCAGTTAGGTTAGGTTGGTCTGTGCAGGTAGGTTCGTTAGGTTGGCACTGACCGAGGTCATGTGTTTCATACATTGTATCGTTTTTTTTTTTTTACTACGGAGTCCCCCCGTCTCATATCAATGAGATAGGAAATATTCTTATATACTACCTACGTATACGTAGTGAATAAGTACTTGGCGATTACTTGCTCAGTGACTCTACTATTTATTGGAAAATACCTGAAAAATCTGAATATACATTATTTAATAAATGCTTTTATGTAGTGCATTTCAAAGATTTGAAGTGCAATTATGTGAAAAATAGAAGAGTACACCGTTTTACTCATTGAGGTATTATGTAGAACTAGAGGAGCTATCGTAAGCAAAAGTCATGTTCCATTTTGAAATGTCAAAGTTTGAGTGCGATGCAGCGCTGAAAAATAAATTAATCGTCTAAGCATGCGAAATTCACGCAGCGCTATATCGCTTCTAGGATGAAGTTTGTTCGCGAACAAAAAGGCGTAAGCGCCGTGATTTTCATAGCACTTTACGAGTTTTGTTCAACGTACCTCAACAAAATGTCATTTTGTTGACTAAGCTACAGATAACAGAAGGGACTATTCGTATCTTGGAGTTTTATACCTAACGAGAATCCTTACGTATTATCTTATTTGTGTGTACATAAGTAAGTATTGTCTGATATGATTAAAGAGTACCTACACCTACATATTAAAACTTCCTTCAAATAATATTGATTGTGCCAGTTTACATGCTTTGTTAAATGAAACGAAGAGATACCTTTACCAAGTACGGAAATTTTATTCTCCCTATAGGGGCGATGCACGAATTAATGAGTTAAAATAAAAGTCGTAAATACAAATGATACATTTTATTTAGTTACCCTTAAACAAAACAATTATGTTAACTTTTGCCGTTTAGTTAAATATTAATTTTGTCGAGCGACAGTAAACTATCGATTAAAAATTATTTAACCACCAAAATCCTTACATCAAAAATCGAATAGTAGGTAGGCATTAGGACATCACTAATTGATTTGTTTGTACTCGGGATTCCAAAAGTAAATTAATGAATGAAAAAGCGCGGGAAACGTCGGGCGAAGTTGACGACTTTTTCGGGATTTTTATATTTTTTGTATTTATTGGATCAGATAAGTAGTATTAGTGTGTAAAAGCGTATATTTATTGTGTATTTATTATTATCGTAGTGTTATTTATACGGATACTCATCTGGTAAGTCTTATCTGTATTTTTTCATGAACGAGCCTGAGGACCCGGGGGGAACTATCCCCCCGGCGTCGAACTTTGTCACGATTTCTGTTTCTCATGGTAAATCCGACATGGATACTGATGGTTCATTTAGGGATACTGACGGATCTGAACATAATATCAAACGCAAGCGTACATCTGCGCGTAGAATATGCAAGCATTGCAACAAAAAGAAAAGGAAAAATCACAAGTCATCTATTGTTGATTTTACTCCAAGCGATTGTCAATGTGAACTTCACGACTTAAATAATAAAATAAGGGAGTCTACAGACAAAACCAACTCAGATTCTACTACTCCACATTCATCTCAAACAACAGACACTTCACGTTCTTTTACTACAAGCAGACCCTTTTATTTGGCTACTGATTTAGGCTCCTTTTACCATACATATACAAAAGGAACAAATAACTCCTAATGAGAATGTTCGCTTACACCCCATTGCATTTGGACATTTCTTAAAAAAGAACGGTTTCAAAAATATTGTTAACGGTAGTCTGAAACGAATTGGTAGAAATCGAATTTCTGTAGCATTTTCCAAATTTGAGGATGCCAACTCATTCCTTCTAGATAAGAAACTTTCCCTAAATCATTATAAAGCTTTTATCCCTGTCTTTAATGTCACTCGGATGGGTGTCATTAGAGGAGTTCCTGTAGAATGGAGTGATGAGGAAGTTATGGATAATATAACAGTACCAATTGGTGTTGGAAAAATACTTAAAGTTCGTCGTCTTAAACGGAAAAATATCACTAATGACAAAGTTGATTTCGTACCAATTGAAACTGTTGTGTTAACTTTTGACGGCACATCTCTACCAACAAGAGTTTACTTATGTTATAATGCATTACCGGTTCAATTGTACATATATCCAACTATTCAGTGTTTCCAATGTTGCCGATATGGACACATCAAAAGCCAGTGTAGGTCACTACCTAGGTGCTTTAAATGTGGTCTTGGCCACACTGGTGAGGGTTGCTCAGTTGATGAGGAGGATGTCACTTGTATCTTGTGCTCTGGATCGCATGTAGCTACTAGCAGAAACTGTCCAGAATTTTCGAGACAAAAAGCAATTAAAGAAACTATGGCTAAGAGCTGTATGACTTATGCCGAAGCACAGAAGTTGCATCCTTCAGTATCAAAACCATATGCAGATGTACTGGCGTCAGAGTCGCAGAATAATTTTAGTACTAACACCAATACTAGAAATCATCGTCCAATTCCTAACTACATACAAACTAATAATTCAGATAAAAAATCTTATAAAAAGACAGTATTTCTTAAGCCCAAAGCGCCCTCATCTCCTGGTAAGGGTTATGACCGGACTGGTCATGAGGCTCTTATTAAGGGATATAGTTCACCCATATCTCCAAGTAAAAGCATACTTATTAACAGTGACTTAAATACTTCTATGTCTAGTATGTCAGTTAAGGAACTAATAATCCAGCTTATAAGCTCTCTTTCTCAAAGTAATTTACTATCACCACCGTCCAACGCAGCCCAAAATATTTATGACCACGATATAGTAAGAAATAGCAGACAAAACGAAACAGCTACAACCAGCTGTAGTGCCGACGGCGGTCCAGTGGAATTGCCGTAGTATCGGCACTAAAAAAACAGATTTAATTTATATGATAAATAAATTTAATCCGTTTATTATAGCCTTGCAGGAAACATGGCTTCGGCCTAATTCCTGCTTTAAAATTCCTGGCTTCTCTTGTATTAGAGAAGACAGGCAGGATAGTTATGCAGGTGTTGCATTACTCATCCAACATACTTTTAATTTTTCTCACATTCCCATTCCTCATCATAATAATGATTATTCAATAGTGGCAGCCCGTGTAAATAACATTTCATTTGTCTCAGTGTACATACCCCATCCTTCATCTTTAATTTATGATGAATTAGAACAAATTCTAAGTTCTATCCCTAGTCCTCTCATTATCATGGGAGATTTTAATGCTCAACATCAGTCTTGGGGAAGTTC
Organism: Cnaphalocrocis medinalis; assembly: GCA_014851415.1. Taxonomy (NCBI): domain Eukaryota; kingdom Metazoa; phylum Arthropoda; class Insecta; order Lepidoptera; family Crambidae; genus Cnaphalocrocis; species Cnaphalocrocis medinalis. The sequence goes on from JABMDO010000385.1 coordinate 19,708, forward strand.
TTCATCAAACCACTATGGAAATAGGATTGTAGACTTTTTAAATGATTATAATTTATGTATTTTAAATAACGGCAATCATACTCGACGAACACAACCCCATGAAGGAACTAGTGCTCCTGACCTAAGTTTTTGCTCTCCCAGTCTAGCTTCCTCTCTAACTTGGTCTACATTAGATTCAACTTATGGAAGTGACCACTACCCTATACTTATTACTTTCCCAAATATTATTAATAAGCCACCCAATACTCCTCGTGCACCTCGGTTAAAATATCAACTAAATAATGCTGATTGGTTGTCATATAGAGAAAAGGTAGAACAGGGTATTTCATCCTTACCTCATATAAGTGAAGGTCAGAATATATGTGCTGAAGCTCTAGCTAAGCTTTTAATAGAAACTGGAGATGACATTTTTCCTATAAAAAACAACACAAAAGGGAAAATTCCATCACCTCCATGGTGGGATAAAGAATGCTCAGATGCAATTAAGGAAAGAAAAGTAGCTGAAAGAGCTTATATATTAAATTCTACTTTAGAAAATCTTAATATTCTCTCTGAAGTTAGCACCAAAACTAGAAAATTATTTAAACAAAAAAAATGGGATGGTTGGAAAAATTTTTGTCATTCTATATCACCTAATACTCCTCCATCTATTGTCTGGCTTAACATTAGGAAATTTAGATCTGCATTTAAAGAAACAAGACCTTGCAATCTTGATGATCATACAGCAAATAATTTCTTAGATAAACTGGCTCCTCCTTTTGTCCCTCTTCCTTTTACTGTTTACGAAACGCCATCCCCTTCTGTCCAACCTGAATTAAACACTCCTTTCACTATGTCTGAACTTAAAGGTGTTCTTAGACATGTTAAAGATTCTGCTCCTGGTATGGATGGAATCCCATATTCTTTTCTGTCTCATTTAAATGATTCTAGTCTGTCTTATTATTTATCCGTTATTAATTATATAATGCAATCCAATTCTATTCCACTTGCATGGAAATCACAAGAGGTAATACCAATTTTAAAACCCAATAAACCTACCTCAGAAGCTACCTCATACAGGCCCATTGCCCTTTCTTCAGTTTTAGCTAAAGTAGCTGAACATTTGGTTAAAAATAGATTAGAATGGTTTTTTGAAAGTAAAGGTCTATTAAGTAGTAAACAGTTTGGATTTAGGAAAGGGAGAAGTACTTTTGATAGCTTAGGAATATTTACTACTGATGTGCGTCTAGCATTTTCATACAATGAATCTTTACTAGCAGCATTTGTAGATATTAATGCAGCATATGATAATGTCGTTGTATCCATATTGAAGGAAAAACTAATAAGATTACAAGTTCCTACAATGTTAGTAAATTTTATAATAAACATGTTATCAGAACGCGTTATAAATGTTGTTAGTGAAGACTCAATAAAATCTAGAGTGGTGTGGAGTGGACTTCCACAAGGCTCTGTGTTGAGCCCTCTTCTTTTTAATATATATACTTTTGATTTAGAAGCGTCTTTTAATAATTCTGTAAATATATTACAATTTGCTGATGACTTAGTTTTGTATATTGCTGGAAAGGATATAGAACTCCTTTGTTCGTCATTAACTTCTTCCCTTAGAACTCTTAAAGTTTGGCTTGATGTCAATGGATTAAATTTATCGGTACCTAAAAGCACAGTGGTTCTTTTTTCCCGTATGAGATGCCCACCTCCGATTTCTGTCTACTTTGATGGTTTGAACATTCCCGTTAAAAAGGAAGTTAAATTTTTGGGAATTATTTTAGACTGTAAATTGTCAGGCCTTCCACATTGCTACTATATTAGTGCAAAGTGTGAGCGTGTTTTGAATATTTTAAGATGTCTTACTGGAGTTTGGTGGGGATCTCATCCTTTCAATCTGAAACTTTTGTATAATGCACTCGTCCGAAGTATCCTTGATTACGGAACTTTTTTCCTTGGACCAAGCAGTGTTGTTGGACTACATAAATTGGATGCAATTCAATTTAAAGCACTCCGAATTATTACTGGTGCAATGAGATCATCTCCTACTAACGCTCTACAAGTTGAGTGCGGTGAACCACCATTAAATTTAAGGCGGCAATATCTGTGTGATAGATTCATATTTCGAACTCTTCAGATCTGCAATCATCCTCTTTATACTAAATTACAGCAATTATCAGATCTGGTCGATTCTTCCCCGTATTGGTCACATAAAACACCACCGTCTCCTGTTATAAGTTTCCGTAAATTCTTATCTTTCGAAGCTCCAACGCATAGAAGTTCCTACCTCCCTATTTTTTCTATCAATTTTGAGGCCCTGATTCTGACTCCAGATGTTAACTTACAGTTGAATATCCCTAAAAATCCCAAGTACAGTAACAATAAATTTAATGAAATTGTGGACCGAAATTGGCAAGGTTGGCACTATATATTTTGTGACGCTTCAAAACATTCTCTTGATACAAATGTTGGTGTTGGTGTATATCATTTACAATATAATATAACACAAAAAATCAAACTTCCTCCAGAATCAACGGTATTTACAGGGGAATGTTTCGGTTTATTAAAATCCATTGAATATGTTTTATTATTTAAACTCAATAATTCGGTAGTATTTACAGATTCTAGAAGCGCTTTAGAAGCTATATGTAAATTCCCTTTTCACAAGTCAAATCGTTATTTTCCAATTGTCTTTGAATGTAGAAAACTGCTATATGAATGCTCTTTAAAAGGCTTCCATATAGCTTTTGGATGGGTGCCTAGTCATTGTGGCATCCTGGGGAATGAAAAAGCGGACAGACTGGCAAATGATGCCATTTCCTCAGGCGACATATTCCCATATAAAAACTTTTGCCATGACCTAGTTTCCCTGACCAAGAGCTTCCTATGGAAGACATGGCAGGAACACTGGGATCACAGTAGTCAAATAAAAGGTCAAAACTATTATAAAATACAGCCTATCATCCCAGCTAAACCATGGTTCCATAAGTGTTTCTTAGATAAACAGTCCACATCAATCATTACTCGCATGAGGTTGGGTCATGTATGCACTCCCGAACATCTGGCAAAACTTAAAATTGTACCATCGAACATGTGCGAATGCGGTACCGATGTAGGTACACTCAATCACCTTTTCTTTGCTTGCCCTATCCATGACCACACTCCTTTTTTCGAAAGTTTAGTTTCCCTCCGTATCCCACTCCCTTCATCCATTCATCTTTTATTATCGTTAAATAATATTGACGTCTATTATATTCTATGTATGTTCATTAGAAATAACAATATCAAAATATAATTCATCCATCTTTTCTTGTCATTACATTCTATTTAAATAAACATTTTCTATTTTATTTAGTATGATTCTGTTCATATTTTATAATTTTTGTTCCATTCCTTAAACCTACTGATTCTGATCCAAATCCTTTATTTTCCCTTTTTCCTTCCTTTTTCCATTTTAACGTTTCCCTAGCTTTAACTCCGTCATGGCCCAATGCACAAGCCGGCAGCGCCAGAACCAAAAAAAAAAAAAAAAAAAAAAAAAAAAAAAAAAAAAAAAAAAAAAAAAAAAAAAAAAAAAAAAAAAAAAAAAAAAAAAAAAAAAAAAAAAAAAAAAAAAAAAAAAAAAAAAAAAAAAAAAAAAAAAAAAAAAAAAAAAAAAAAAAAAAAAAAAAAAAAAAAAAAAAAAAAAAAAAAAAAAAAAAAAAAAAAAAAAAAAAAAAAAAAAAAAAAAAAAAAAAAAAAAAAAAAAAAAAAAAAAAAAAAAAAAAAAAAAAAAAAAAAAAAAAAAAAAAAAAAAAAAAAAAAAAAAAAAAAAAAAAAAAAAAAAAAAAAAAAAAAAAAAAAAAAAAAAAAAAAAAAAAAAAAAAAAAAAAAAAAAAAAAAAAAAAAAAAAAAAAAAAAAAAAAAAAAAAAAAAAAAAAAAAAAAAAAAAAAAAAAAAAAAAAAAAAAAAAAAAAAAAAAAAAAAAAAAAAAAAAAAAAAAAAAAAAAAAAAAAAAAAAAAAAAAAAAAAAAAAAAAAAAAAAAAAAAAAAAAATTAATGATATGAAAGGGTATGTAGGGTAACCGAGATAGTGATTGCCCAGTGTACAGTGAATGCACCGAATTAAGGTTAACATACATTTTAACTTATTTCAAAGGTATAGTTTTACATTAAATCCATTAAATAACACTAAGATACTGTTCACTCGAGTTCTAAATAAGACATTTGGCAAAATTTTCAGTAAATAATTATTGTAATGGCAGTTTTTGAGCAGCGGGTGTTCGTCACTTCAATAAATGCGAATTCCTTACAGAATTTGTTAAGGATACATTTTGCGGTTTTGAAGTTTGTATCACTTGTATTTTCTTTTTTGACCGTTAAAGCACAACGACGTGTTAGTTAAAGCCTTCAATGTTTCATTTGAAGCAGTTATCGTAGCGTAATTTTATTCCATTAAGTATTTTAAGGGGCGTGGGCAATCACTGTACCTAAATTAGGAGAAATTTAGTGATGCCATACCAGAATTCAGTTATTGCCATAGGCATGAGACAGTGATTGCCCGGGTAGGTATTTACTAAATCATGTGAAGGATATAATAATCTAACCGAATATTTTCTTTTTATCCTGTATCTTTCTTTATATCTATATTTCTGGTACTTACTTCAAGGAGTTATATAAAATACAGCTTTTTACAAAAGGTTGACCTAAAATAGGGGAAAATTTTATCTGCTACCGTAAATCTAGGTGGAAAAGTTAAGTGGTAAGAAAAACAACCAAGAATATATCGGAATAATTAATGTATTAGGTATTTTACCGTGGGAGAGCCACGTTTCAGAATTAATAAGCCGGCTTAAACGGAGTGATTCTATGATCACAGAAAATTAACGTCAAGCGGCGATAACGCGTGAGCGTACCGGAGGCTCAATGAAGGAGTTAAAATGTCGGCAGCGCATTTGTGATTCCACTTATTGTTGCGAGTGTCTATGAACGGTGGAAATCGCTTACCATCAGGTGATCCGTATGCTTAAGTGCCAGTGGCACATATATAAATGGAATTATCAAGTTATGGTTGCAGAAATAATTAGAAAAAATATCGAATTTTAACTGTGGGAGAGCCACAATTCGGCATGAATGGGCCGGCTTGATTGGAGTGATACCACTGCTCTGCTTCACAGAAAACCAGCGTGAAGCAGCCCCTCTGCTGTGTTTCGCCGAGTGAATGAGGGTAACTGAGGCCCATACGGAGGGAAGGGGATAAAAGGTTGGCAGCGCACTTGTGACTCCACTGGTGTTGCAGGTGACCATGGGCGGCAGCATTGCTTTTTATATAGGGGAGAGCAGGTAGGATTCGTACAGTAGGAGCATTCGTACAGTCGTTATTCCTACCACTGTAGAATACTTTGACAGGTCTGTGTTTGTGTGCGTGAGACCCACTCGCACGCATAGGTTACTCGCGGGGTGAGACGTCAGTGCGGCCGCCGGCTTCGACGCAACGAGTCGTAACGTGATTTCGCGCCAAGTAAGTATTTTTTGGTTATGTTTTTAAACGACTTTGTTTATTTACGCTTTATTCCTATTGTAAAAGTGAATGTACACAGTTTGTGAAGGAATAACCTAGTTTAGCATGTAAATATAGATTTTGGCCCAGTTTCAGTGGTTATTTTTTATTTTCGATATTAATTGTTTTTTTTGGTGTTGGGGAACCTTCGTACAGGTAGGGGTGGGGTAGATTCGTACTTGTACGAATACTCCCCATGCCTGACTGGACATTTAAATGTATCTATTTTTCAGCAAAATCTAATATTGTTACAGAACCATGCCGCGAATATACATTAAAAAGGGGACGAGGACGGGAGAGGTAGATGAAGGTGCAATGGAATCGGCGATAAAAGAAGTTTTGGATAAGACATTATCTATTAGAAAATCTGCACAATAGGCTTGTTTCCAAGGTTAGAGATTGGATTTTTTTTTGTATAAAATGGAGAAATAACGGTAAAAAAAAACTATATACAAGAATTTAGTTTGATATTTTTTTCATCAGTCAATTAAAGTTAGATCTAAATTTGATACGTAACTTGATTTTAAAAGTATTACATTTACTAAATAATTATATACAATTAGATAATTCATGCAATTTTTAGCAACTTTTCTTTTTGAAACCATTTTCATAAACGCATTATTTAATATAGCTATCGAACAAAGGTCTCCCGTGTTGAACACAAACTAGCACGCTGTGACGTCACAGCGTGGCAGGGCCGTTGTATGGAGCGTTTTGACAAGGTTATTTTATGTGATCTTTGAATGGTGATATCTCGGAGAATATTCATGCTAACAGAGTAATCTTTTGCCGATGTTTCTACTCTGGAGAGCTCTTTGATTACTAATCAGAAAAAAAATTGGAAACAGGCCTATTGTATTAATAAGATTTTTAAAGACTGACTCTAACTGCTTTAAGTAATAATACCAATAGAAGTCTGAGTTCTATTTCTTACGTTTTTTTAGTGTCTACTCATTGTAAGAGTAACTTTAACTACAGTATTAATTTAATAAGACTACTTGATTTTATATAATTAAAAATTATGCATAGCAAATGCATATTATATTATACCTATGAATACCTTAACAATATATAATACAAAATGCTGATTCTGTGTTAAATTGATCTCAATAAATGATTAAATTTAATCAATAATTGTTTATTTTCTATGACTGTATGAAGGTACCCCATCATGTACGAAAGTACCCCACACTATGCACGAAGGTACCCCGTGCGTGGGGTACTTTCGTACGATTTCATTTTTTGGAAAACTGGTCATAATTCTGTCTGTGTGATTTGTACCGGAGCTGTACCATACCATAATTATAGGCAGATATATAGGCTATATAGTGACATTAAACTTATTCGAATATATTATATAGTTTAGTTTTAATATGGCGTCAAGTAAAAAATGTACGAATCCTACCTGCTCTCCCCTATGATGTGACAGTCAAAAACACGCATCACTACACCAGTGGAGTCACAAGTATGCTGCAAATGTTTTAACTCCCCCCTCCCCTCACCCCCAGTGGGCCTCCGATACCTCAAAACTGTGTCTACTTTTTGTACAATTGTACTATTCATTAATTCGCTGTGATAACGACAAACTAGATGACGATTTTACTAGATTTGAAATTAAACGGGTTTTCCTTAGTCAATGGTATCATATTTGGATGATGTTACTGATTTTGATTGCTTAGAAATATATCTTAACACTTAAAAACTTACGAAAGATCTAAAATTTTAAGTATTTATTAACATTTTTATGTAATTACAACGTGCGGTATAGGTGGCAATCACTATCTCATTTGGTTGGCAATGACTGTATCAAGTGGGCAATCACTGTGTTTTTAGGACATATTTTTGTTATACATTATAATTATAAAATATTCTTAAGATGTTTGAATTATTGCTAACTTATCTCAATGCTAAACTAATAACGTTGTCAAATAATTACACTCTGATTTCTAATTGTTAAAGTTAAGGATTATATTGAAATAAAACTAGTGTCAATTCCTTAAGTGGGCAATCACTGTCTCGATCACCCTAGGTAGGCATGTAACAATTTTCTACAATTTCCCTTCTGTTTCTATCTAATCTATGTCGAATGCGACAATAATGGCGTCTGTCAAATTGTGCTCGTATTTAATTTTTAAACGAAAATATTTAATTACTCATCGGTGGAAAATTATCCCTTAGCACTTCGCCGTATTCCTTGAATTATTTGTGCAATATATCAATACACACCACGGCATTTTTGATGCGTTTTGTAGTACTTTTTCACTGAAACAACTGTTGAATGGTCAACCGGTCAGAGCTAGCAAGCGACTGATTGAAGTGCAGTGCAATCACCGCAATTCAATGGAACCTACTAATGATGGGTGGTGTCTCCTCTAGGTCTACATATACCTCAATGGTTTTACTGAATTGATAGTTATTATTATTAACCTTGCTTGCAACAAGATCCGCTTTTTTTGCCAGTTAGAGAAGCAGCATTCCTTTACTTAAATTCAGCTTTTAATATTTGCCAGTCATTAAATAGGTACGGTGGGCAGCATATCAAGTTACTACAATCTGTCAAATTTCTTCAATCGAACCTCACTTTTATGTCAAACGTGTTTGGTTCAATATCAACTGAGGAAATTTTTGACAGATTGTAGTAACTAGATGTGCTGGCCACTGTACCTAAATTATATAGGTTTTTTTCACATTATGTCAACAAGTTTATAACTTCATTAAAATTCCCATGTGTTGTTTTTTTTAAATAATCATTGAATAACAAATTCAATAAAAAAATGTAAACAAAAGTTTATAAATCACTATTTATTAAAATTGCCTTTGTTCCAATCAACACTTGGAACACAATTTTAACACTGATGTCGTCATACTTAACAAAAACTTGTAGCTGGTTTAATTCATCAAATTCAAATACAATTAAAAGAAACTAATTAGTTATTTATTATGTAGTGTCCAAATTACAGCACAGTGTACCACTGGGTTCATTTAATTTCTTTGACATAAGCATCTAACTCTGCATCAAGTTGTTCCGCTGTGGGCACGGGGCGACGCCCGCGGCCCGCGCCTCCCGAGCCTCGGCCACGACCAGCGCCGCGGCCTCGCCCTCCTCCACCTCCTAGATTTCTACTTGGCGCATTACCTGAAACAAATACAACATTGAAACAACAAAAAAACAAATTTATAACTTCAAGTTCACACAAAACTTATTACAGTCAGTTAATAAAAGTCAAATAATAAAATGAAATATTAGGAGTTTTCAGTCTTCCCCCTAAAAGTTTCCTGAAAATTTGCCTCAAAATTAAAGCAAGTTCTAATTAATAATGTTCATAGCAGGTATACTTACTTCTATTTGAATTTCTCCTTGGTGGAGCTCCACTACCCCCAATTCCAAGGCGACCTCCTCCCCTTTCTTGACTCCTGAATGTGGTGATTTCTGATGTGGCTAGCTGTATATTCATGGCTCGTCCATCCAAAGGCACTCCATTGTATTGTTTCATAGCTTTAAGGGCATCTGCTCTTCTCTCAAACACAACATCAGCGGTTCCTGAAATAAAAAAAGACAGTTCATGTTAGTATAAGCAGCAAATTATAATAATAAATTTATTGCAGTTATTAAAAGAATATGTAATAATTTTATGCATACCTAGTGATCTTCCAGATCTATCATAATGAACAGCTGCACTTTTCAGAATGCCAAATTCTGAAAAAAGTTCTTGTATATCAGAGTCGGATACTCCAAAATCCAAATTTGAAACTAAGAGTTTTGTTGGTCCTGTTGAAATGGGTCCTCCTCGACTCTGTATCTTCCGGTCTCCAAAGTCATTGAACATGTCATGTTTCCATGTGCTGTTAACATCACCCTGAAATAGTCGTCCTTCATAGAGCTTGCCGGCTGGCCACTGACCGCCTCTTGAGTATAAGAACACTCAAAATGCACGGCAACCACAGCTTGTACAATGTTACATATACATTTCACATAATCAAACATTTAATTACATTTTATAATAACAATATGTTTAACAAACATTAAGGAAAATTTGGATTAAATAAAGTTCCGCAAAACTGAAGTCTATTATTTTTTCACACTTCACATCACTATTGATATTCGCTGTTTGTGGCACTGTGGCAGACAAGCCAGTCTGCAACCGCAAGTCATGTAGATAATTAAGTTGAACACCATCATCTTAATTCAACTCCCAGTTAAAGATGTTATCACATCCAGCAGAGATTTCCAGCTACTCCAGTTCTCTCCAGAATTCGCCTTCAATGTGGGTCCAAGAAATGCAATGTGAAGGTAGACTGTAGAGGGATGCAGATGAATGGGCTTCTTAAGCATATGCCAGAAACTACGAGTAGATTGCGTGCGGAAGTAGGTAACAAGATATTCAAGACGTCCAACATTTAGTTCAAATGAGGACGACAACCATTGGACTCAAAATAACAAAAACAACTAGATTGCAGCGGTAGGTATAGAATATTACTGCAAAACAATATTTCCTAGACAACTAGGAACATCGTATTTCATACAGACGGTTGCTGGCTGAGCTAACTTTTGGCCCCTGATGCGTCATTTCACCACGTTTGTCCGCCATTTGCAATGGTACTATCATTTAACTATTAGATTTACCCTTGTGTAATTGGTAGGCTTGGAAACACCTCCACGATTTCTGCCGCGTAAGACACCGCCTGTTCGGCCGTTACGAAATCCAGCACCACCTCCTCCTCCTCCTCGGCCTGGTCGTCTATTTACATCAAACTTTCTTCCAGCACCGCCGCCTCCTCTTCCTTTTTTGCTAGCTTTTATGATGTCGTCCAAAGCCATATCAATTCGATCAACCATATTTGCGCCTGTTAAACTCTTATTCTTGATAGCAACAAATAAACACCTACTCTGAGTACCTATGTAAATAAATGATAGTCAATATGGTATCTCACAAACTCTAGCTAACCAAACAAAATGCAAAATTAAAATGGCGTCCAAAATGGCGTCAACAGGATTCACGTCGCGTAGACCGGATGTCCGGATGACGACGGCCATAGACAGCGGCAATCATAGGGACGGGAACACGGGAATCGAACCGAGGTTTAAAGCATAAACTTAGAGCAGACAGCCACTGGAGATGCCCTAAACGTCCGCGCTTCTAACAATTTTTTTCACCATTTTTTGCGGGGGACGAGGTAAACACGTACAGCACACCACCAAAATTTTAATACTCAACAGTCACAAATTTTGCTGTCACGATAAACGCACACTACAGAAAAATTAACACATCAAAAATAACACGCTCACAATAAAGATTTCACGTAACTATGCAGCATACATACGAAAAAGACAGTGATGGGACACAAAGAATGAGTCAAATCAGTTTGGTGAATGAACTTATATATAAAATTGTAAGTGTAAAATTCTGCACATTGAAGATAAATAAATATTTATTTAGTCGTTTGTAAAATAAACCGGCCAAGAGCGTGTCGGACACGCACATGAAGGTGTTCCGTATCCAAAAGGATGGGCCTTAAACCTATTTTCATAGTTAAGTTAGGTAGTTATTCCATACATTACCATTTAGTTAGGGCAACTGCACGTCATAAGTTGGTTAAGTTGTATTAAAAAATACTATGTATGATACAGAGTCCGCTAAAGTTTTCGTTAAAAGTACAGTCAGCCACACATCAGGTTACCACAATCTGTCAATTTCCTCAACTGATATTCAACTTAATGTTTATGACAGTATTTACTGTGAAGTTGGGGGGGGGGGGGGGGGAAAGGAAGCTGTAATTTTAACTTTGTATTAATATATCTCGAAACTGGGGGGTTTGATCCACATTATGTCAAGGGAATTTACCTTTTTAAACGATACCGACCAGACGATGGGGTAAGTCGAATTTATTTTTCGAATTAACTTTTCGCTGTATGGAAAGGGGGGTGAAAATAATTATTTTCAATAATGTTAAAACCAATTTTTGGATTATCAGTATACATCTCTTACCAATTTTCAGTGGCAATCGGTGCAGAAACGGCGGAGAACGAGCCAGGACAGGACAGACAGACAGACGGACAGACTTTACGAGTAGACTACGGAACCCTAAAAAATGGTGAAGTTGTGCAATACATACTAAAACGTAAAAAATTACAAATGTGCGCTAGTTTGGATAAACGAACATTCGTATACTTTTTCTATATTAAAATTAGCGAGCTCCAATTATGGTTTACTATCTACTCCGTTATCATGCATGATACTCCCGGACCACATATTTTATTCCTTTTACCTCGAAATATTTTATAGCCACCAATTCTTTTATTTTTAGAATAAATTCCAACATCGTATGACCAGAAGAAAGGACAGTAATTTCTCTAATTCACTTTACAATGTTTTAATATTATAATATACGTCTATACTATTTATTCAAATATAATGAAAAGAAACGGATTTTGAACTAACTGCAGTGAGTGAATGATTCATTCAAATGTCGAGTTGATTTTAATTGGTCCCATCACTAGGACCGATAGCCACGATATCATTATTAAATTTTTCTGTCGTTTACGTATCGTAACGGTTTTTTTAATTAAAATAGATTTTCTAGTTTAATACACATTTAATAATTAATAAAAGTCATTACTTATGATAGGAAACGCGATCTTGTTGTGAATTTTAGCTGTCAGATCGCCTTTTACATGAAAATACTGGCACAATTCACCATTTTTAAGAGAAACGTCACGCGACACGGAGCGATGCAAAATGGCGATGTAGCGACATCCAAGTAGTTTGGTATAACTTAGTTGACCAGTTCCGAAGTTGGACCAATGTACTTTGCCGGAGGGGAAACGCCGGTATGGCATCTCCAGTGGCTATATACTCAAAGAGCATAAAGTAACTTATATGGTATAAAGAAAAATAATCTACAAATCGATCCAATCGTCGAAAAAAAAAGGTTTTCCAAGAAACCTTTAATAAAACATTATTAATAAGACTTGTTTAACGGAACAACTACATCTTAGACAAAGGATCAATTAGACCGGACACGCAAAAAATGTTACCCTAGTTTGAGATCAGGGTGATTGATGTGATTGTCTGGCAGGTTGAGACCAGGTTGACTAGTGTGGTTGTCTGGCGCATTTATTATGTTTATCCGAGATGATGTAATGAACGCTCAGCGCCATCTATTCGTTCAGATTGGAACTATAGTCTCAATGTAGTGCGGGGGACACTATGATTAAATAAATAGGTGCAACTGAATATTTTCCTCCTTACTAAACATATTTATTTAATCTAAAAGGGTGAAACACAAAAATTGTATATTACGAAAAATTCGAAATAAAAGTTCTCAGATCGACCCTAGCTTTTTTAATAAAACAAATCGTCTTATTAATATCCGTATAAAATATTATAAGAGATCAGTCAGGATCACTTCAGCAAATAACCAACATTTTAATTTTTTTGCGTCTACAGAAGAGATCAACATGTCTACAGAAAAGTATAGAATACACATAATAACAGCAACTAAACTTAATTATAAATTTTAAATATTATCAAAACGCTTCT
>JABMDO010000386.1:0-33354 GCA_014851415.1 Cnaphalocrocis medinalis
CTATTGTTTTTAATATTTGTTTAATTATGTTAGTATTTAAGTTTTTTATTAGTATTGTAAATATTGTTTTGTGTTATTCCTTGTTTGTAAATATTTAAGTGTTCGTAATTATTAGTTGTGTTGTTAATATAGTTAAGTTTTTAATTGTTCAAATTATTATTATTTTTTATATTATTTTCCAATAATGAAAAATATAGGTAAGGTTTTCTGATTAGGTAACGAGTCAGAACCGTTACAGATGATCTCTACGAGCCCCACGATGACGTGCAGCTGTGCAGCTTCATGACGCTAACGGAGGCTGCTACCTCAAGGTCGCGGCAGGAGCAGCGCGCCGGCGATCACTCAGAAGTGACCTCTTCAGCACTCGTCGGTGGAGTACATGTCAGCCTGCCCTGGAGGGACTATTGTCGTATGATAACAGACTCATTCCCTATGGCTATGTCTCGTCTGAGAAACGGCAACGCAAAGATGTGTAAGAACGAAAGGTACGCCGAGAAGGATACAGAACGTCAGCGCGAAAAAAATTTCCCAACACCACGCAAACCCTTTGATTTTAATGTGTTTTTGATAATCTATTGAAAAATACAACCGCCTGATTTACCCCCAACTCCGCCTTTCACTACACAGTTCCCGACCGTTTCAGTCACGGCGCAAACCTTTTAGTTATAACGTATGTTTTGAATACCTAATTCGAAAATACAACCGCCTGATTTACCCCCAACTCCGCCTTTCACTACACAGTTCCCGACCGTTTCAGTGGTCTTCGAGCCGGAGCTTAATACTACACCTCCGCCGCGGCTCGGGACAATGGTAAATACTCGTAGTACATCATGTCAGGAGTTGGAGGGTGGCGAACATCAGGCACAGGAGTCCCAAAAGGAGGAACCAAAGATGATTGCGACGACGTCCGTCCAAAGTAAATCCTCCAAATGTTCTTCAGCGAAGGTGTTGGCTCGAGGGACTATTGTTGTGTGATGTCAGACTCACTCCCTACGGTTATGTCTCGTCTGAAGAACGGCAAAGCAAAGATGAGGCAGAACGAACGGCACGCCGAGAACGATCAAGAACGTCTGCAGCATTTGTTCAAAAGAAGATACACCAAGGAACTGTCAACTAATGAAAAAACAAATAAGGCATGGTACTCGCCCCAATTTGACATGAAGAAATCTAAAGGAGAAAACATGAGATGGGTATTTGACGGTGGGACACTGAGTCGATCCGCTGCACGCGTCGCAGTGCTACCGTTGGCTCAGGAGTGCTGCTAGCAGCACTGGGGTGGGGAATGTTAGCGACGCGAAGGTTTTATACTTGGTTTTATTGTTAAAAGGTTTGCGCAGTACGAAAAGGGTCTATGGTTATGAAAAGTAAAAATAACACGTCTGTCAACAACGTCAGCTGAGAAAAAACTGCCGACACGGCGCAAACCTTTTAGTTATAACGTATGTTTTGAATACCTAATTCGAAAAGACAACCGCCTGATTTACCCCCAACTCCGCCTTTCACTACACAGTTCCCGACCGTTTCAGTGGTGATTAAGCCTAATCCCATCATAGTAGCGATGACTTGGTTTCTATGATGGAGGCCTTTGCCCTGCAATGGGACAAATATGTCGCAGCCCGATCGTATAATCCGCCGTATTACATTACGCCTAGCGCCAAGAGTATTAAGAATCGGAACTAAAAACTGCCAAAGAGGCGGCTAGTCTCCCGCCTAATTACATAATAAATTGGCTAGCCGTATTGAATAACGTATGGCGCCGAATACATTCTGGGCGTTTTTCATTCAGCCGCATTCAATCCAGCTAATGGTTGAACCGCCGCATTTCAAAACGACCCTGCGTAAAAACAGCTAGCCCTGATTTAATTCGGCGGATTATACGATCCGGCTGTGACATATAGACTGGTATACTTCAGAAAGTACGAATGCGGTAACGGGAGTACCCCAGGGTGGTGCCAAAATATAAGATTAATGGTGTTCCACCAGATTTCTCCTCAGTCAAATTCAGATTGCTTTCTCATCAAATTATAAGGGTTAGGCTAGTCAAAACGAAGTAGGGTTTCATACTTAGACCTTTAGGTCTATTGTACGTGTTGTGACTTGCGAATTGTTGGGAAATAGTGCCTAGGCCGAAATTTTGTTAATAGACTATTTATCAACTAGAATTAGTTGTTAGTCTCTGGGTCACTTAAGTAGACTGTTTATTTGAGGAAAGAAATATATTAGACAGGTCAAAAACCTAAATGTAATATTGCTGTTTATTTTATGTTTTTTTTTTATGTGATAGGTAGCAGACGAGCAGGCGGATCACCTGATGGTAAGCAATGCCGCCGCTCATGGACACCTGCAACACCAGTAGAGTTACAAGTGCGCTGCCAACCTTTTATCCCCTTCCCCCCCTGGTGGGCCTCCGGTATCCTCACTCACTCGGCGAAACACAGCACGCCGGTTTTCTGTGAGGCAGTGGTATCACTCCGGTCGAGCCGGCCCATTCATGCCGAAGCGTGGCTCTCCCACAGTCCTTAAATAATAAAGCTTCTAATTCCATTTTCTTTGTCCACAGGGCTGACCAGTCATCTTCGGATGGCGGCAGAGAAAAAAACATGAGCAGGCTGAATGGATTCCTCAGTTTGAAGACACCCCTGATAAGCACAAAGACATTAGGGTAAGTTTTTATTTAATAGAATAGAATAGAAAACATTTATTGACCATCACACAGGATGGAAAAAACTAGAGTTTCGGCCACCAAGGTTCAGAATCAGCATGATGCTGCAGCGCTGGTTTTCTGATTGGTTCTATAGGTAGGTACAAATCGAAAATATAACTGCGTTTCTTGTTTAAGAAATTTGATGGTATTTCATGTTCCAATAAACACTATTACTCTCATAAAATAATTACAAAATGCAATAAGGATATAGGAGGATGAATGCACCTTTTGAATGAATCTTTAGTATTTTATATTTGTTTTGGGAAATAATCTGCGTGTAAAGCGTGAAGAAATAACTTGAGTACTTTTGCGTACGTACCTACTTTGTGAATGGTATAAGTATTTAAGGTGCTTATACAATGACCCATGCTGGTCCACTACATGTCATTACAATTGTGTACAGGAGCAATGGTATAATGATGGCGGACAATTGTCCATCGTGGCGCGTAATCGGGGAGTTGTCAGTTTTTTGGCCAACAATGAAATCGTTTTATGTGATAGGTAGCAGACGAGCAGGTGGATCACCTGATGGCAAGCAATTGCCGCCGCCCATGTACCACATGTCATGTCATGTCACAAATGTGTTTTTGCTGTCTAACATAAAAAAATGCCGCGGGCCAGTATGGCAGTGTAACGGATGTGATGCCGTGGCGTCCGTTGTAACTGCAACGTGGGCTCTCCTCTTGCTTATCATCAGAACGAATGAGTAGGTAATCTGTGCTTATCATCAGGTTGAGGTGAGCCAGTATACTGCGCCATTATAAAAAAGACCGACATTTAGAGACTACTTACATCGTCCTTTGCTAGAAATCAAGTCATCGCTACTATGATGGGATTAGGCTTAATCACCACGCTTGCCTAATGCGGATTGGTGATCACAAACCCCAGCTATGTTCAAAAAACATACATGTGCTCGACCCGGGAATCAAACCCGTGACCCCGAGACTTAAACCACTAGACCAACGGGGCGTTGATAAAAAATAAAAGATTACGAATAAACCTAAAGGCGTTATGACCACTACATCTTCGTTTGCCTTCCTGTCGCATAAAACCTCATACACGACTAATAGTCCAATTTCCACACCCACAGTAAATAAAATAAATTTGCACAGTACAAAATATCGCACAAATACGGTACAAATACCGTATAGCGTCATTATACAGCCACCACCGTAGCAAGACCCCACTTAGCTCGATAATACTATGTGAATATAGGTCTAGGTTACTGGATACATTTCCCGCAGTATGGCAAGGGTTGGCCCTTATTATAATGGCTTAGTTCGTGTAATAACTAAGAGTTTGTGACACTGAGATGTTTATATGTGATAGGTAGCAGACGAGTAGACGGATCGCCTGATGGTAAGCGATTGCTAACTCGCGCTTTGTGTTACCTTCCTTGAATTATTTATCATAAAATTTGGGGATAACTTTTTCGCCGTGGGAGAGCCACGCTTCGGTATGATTGGGCTGGCTCCAACAGAGATAACCACGGGCTCACAGAAGTACCGGAGGCCATATGGGGGGTTGTGACTCTACTGGTGTTGTAGGCGTCTATGGGCAACGGCAATCACTTACCATCAGGTAACTGTGGGCTTAACTGGGGGAGAGCCACGCTTCGGCATGAATGGGCCGGCTCGACCGGAGTAACACTGCCTCACAGAAAACCGGCGTGAAGCAGCCCCTGTGCTGTGTTTCGCCGAGTGAGTGAGGGTACCGGAGGCCCACTCGGGGGGGAAGGGGACAAAAGGTTGGCAGCGCACTTGTAATTCCACTGGTGTTGCAAGTGTCCATGGGCGGCGGCAATTGCTTACCATCAGGTGATCCGCCTACTCGCATGCTACCTATCACATAAAAAAAAGGTGGCAGACGAGTAGACGGATCGCCTGATGGTGAGCCTTTGCTAAGTTGCGCTTCGTGTTACCTTCAACGGATTTTTTGGTTTCTACCATTACAATTAATATAGGATAGTGGCAGACGAGTGGACGGATCACCTGATGGTAAGCGATTGCTCTCACTCAAAGCAATTGCTCGCCTCGAATTATTTACCAAAACATTTGAGGATTACATTTTTTCGCCATGTGAGAGCCACGCTTTGGCATGGATGGGCTGGCTTGATGGGTGTGATACCACGGGCTCACAAAAGACCGACGCTGTGTTAGATAGCGTGCGTGTAGACTGAGGTTCAACTACACGGTGATTGGTTATTTTTGATGTGAGATGTCAAAATGTCACTAAACGACCAATGACGTTAAAATTATACCTCAGTCTACACACGGTACGCTATTTAACGGACCACACGCGGTAGCCCCCATTGACATAATCTTCTTCTCTGTCTTATTGTACAAAGGAAACCAGCAGGCGGTTCGCCATCATTCCGTTAGATGGCACTATGCAATTTTACATCGCGCAAGCAATGTGTGTCAATGGAATAATGACCTTAAGCCGCCTACCCATGTATGGCAATGGCAGTACAAAAATAAACTAATTATACGCAACACTGAGCAAGTAATCACTACGTTATAAGAGACGGGACTCCGTAGTAAAAAAAAGAAAACGATGCAATGTATCAAAGAATTGACCTCGGTCAGTGACAACCTAGCAAACCTAACTGAAACTTTGACAAAACAATGTCGCCAACATGACCCAAAAAATAGGGATGGCTAGCTTCATCGATAAAATGATATCGATAGCTCCTGTAATTTTTTTAGCTTTATCGATAAAATGATATCGATAGCTCCTGTAATTTTTTAAGTAAAAAATGAAATTAAAAAAATATTTATTTTTTAATTATAACATACATTATAAATATATAATACATTTTAAAATTATCTGACGCCGTTTCCTGGGTAGGTAGCACGTAGGTGTATGTTAATGTTAAAGGTTCTGTAACAAACATAAAATTAAGTTTTGTAAATATCTGAAATATTAAGGTATTTAAATCAAAACTTAAGCAAGTCGAAGAACGTACTCGGGCTACACGATCTTGTTATTATTCAAATTATCTGACGCCGTTTTCTGAGTAGGTAATACGTAGGTGTGTGTCAGTGTTGAAGGTTCTGTAACAAACATAAAAATTATATTTTGTAAATGCTCTCTCTCTACTCTTTCATAATTGTAACAGTTCGGTCGCTAAATAATTGATTTTCATGAAATTAGGTTTAAAGAGGGAATCACACATACAAAAAAAAAAATATCGATAAGTAGGTAGTCGATAAAATATTACACTGCACTAGTGTTTAAGTGAAATTTATTCACACATTTTATATTTGAAAATATGTCCTGAAATACAATAAATTATCAATAAATGCACCT
Source organism: Cnaphalocrocis medinalis (assembly GCA_014851415.1). NCBI lineage: Eukaryota > Metazoa > Arthropoda > Insecta > Lepidoptera > Crambidae > Cnaphalocrocis > Cnaphalocrocis medinalis. Next base: position 6,017 of record JABMDO010000386.1, read on the forward strand.
TTATTGATCCTTATTAATTCATAAAATGTACTAACCGAGCTTCATCCAGTGGAAATTGAGCCATAAATGCCCGTTTTTTGTTTCCCACCCGAATTGTTTTCAGTCCACATATCTCGCATGAAACCCTTGACATCTTTATTTAAATGAAAAACACTGCAAAGGTTTACAGATAACGTTTGAAAATCAAGCAAATTATAATGTAATAAATGCAAATTATAATTATATATAAATTTGAAATCAGACAATAAACCGCGAAGTAATTTGACTGACAGATTTTTTTTTATAGTTTACGGCTTCGGATGTTAAAATGGCCGCTGTGACTGTATTAAACGGCTAAAATGAAAGAGTGAGAGATGTCATAGTAACTATTTAATGTGCACTTACTTTCCTACTTTGGCGGGTTCGGTTACCATTAAACCTGTCATGAGTTTCATATTACCGGAGGTGTTGTACCTGAGTTTCGTGAGACTGATACGCAACATCATCTCATACATTGACCTGACTCCGTACTAAGTAGCTTAAGCACTTGTGTTACAGATATCAGATAACAGAGGATCACAAGTATAATACAGAAATCATTTATTTAGAGCTCGAATGACCCTGGAGAGGATTCAGAATTTCAGATTAGCGTATTTTTCTACTCCAGCGATGAAACATGAGGAATATTCCTACTCGTACATGTGAATCTTGCGGCTTAGCAAGAAATGTACGGTGAGAATTTTGCAAGCCTACGTTTATACGTTCGTTGAGGAGTTTAGGCGATGTGTCTCGGGTTTATCTTCATTTATCATGTGAAGTGAAGATTAGGCTTTGTCTGTTAAAATAAGAAAGAAAAATAAAGAATACATTAGAAGATTTTTATGTGATAGGTAGACGAGGAGATGGATCATCTGATGGTAAGTCATTGCTACCTCCTTTAGATACCTGCAACACCAGTAAAATCATGAGTGAGCTGTCAACCTTTTTCCCCTTTCCTTTTTCGGTTGGCGCAATGGTAGTGACCCTGCCTCATACGCCAAAGGTCGTGGGTTCGATCCCCACCCTGGACAAACATTCGTGTGATGAACACTTGTGTTTGATCAGTGTCTGGGTGGTAGGGGAAGGTGGGGACCCCTCGTACGGTTTTCACATTTAATTTTATCTATTTTTTATTTTTCCATGAATTGATCACATGACAACTTAAATGTATAGTCTAACTATCTGAGCTTCATATAAAAAAAAATCAGGTGAATTAATCTAATGTTTCAACTATTAATTATGATTTAAACTAAATCTGGAATATGTACGAATCTGCCCCGAGAACGGGGCACCTACATACAGTGTTGGGGGTACCTTCGTACGTACGATCAAAACGACCCTTAAAAATCAAAAATGTTTTATTAGCATTGAAATTAAACACAAACATAAATATTTAACTTAAACAAAAACATTAAACAAAAATAAAATATTTTTCTGGTAGTCAACAAACAAAACATTGCATTTTTAGGGTTCCGTAGCCAAAATGGCAAAAACGGAACCCTTATAGTTTCGTCATGTCCGTCTGTCCGTCTGTCCGTCTGTCCGTCTGTCCGTCTGTCCGTCTGTCACAGCCGATTTACTCGGAAACTATAAGTACTACAGTGATGAAATTTGATGGGAATATGTGTTGTATGAACCGCTACAAAAATATGACACTAAATAGTAAAAAAAAGAATTGGGGGTGGGGCCCCCCATACATGTAACTGAGGGATGAAATTTTTTTTTTCGATGTACATACCCGTGTGGGGTATCAATGGAAAGGTCTTTTAAAATGATATAAAGTTTTCTAAAAAACATTTTTCTTAAAGTGAACGGTTTTTGAGATATCAGCTCTCAAAGTCGTAAAAAGTATGTCCCCCCCCCTCTATTTTTATAACTACGGGGTATAAAATTCTAAAAAAAAATAGAGGTGATGCATGCTAATTAACTCTTTCAACGATTTTTGGTTTGATCAAAGTATCTCTTATAGTTTTTGAGATAGGTTGATTTAACTGTAAATTTATTATATTTGCTGCTACGGAACCCTTTGTGCGCGAGCCCGACTCGCACTTGGCCGGTTTTTCGTATAAAAAAACTTCAATGACTTTCCTTAAAATTAACGACATTTAAATTTTTCCTGTAACAATAAAAACGAAATTGCTTAATTTTTCACACTCTAAAATCAAAAATCTTTTATGAGTATTGAAATTAAACACTAACATAAATTATGTAATTTCTATTAAACAAAAATCGAATACTTTTCTTGTAGTCAAGAAAAATAACATAGCGTTTTCTTTGAAAAACAAAAACATAAATGACTTTTTTTTAAATTAACAACAATTAATTACTTCCTGTAACAATAAAACATGAAATTGCTTCATTCGGACGCGTTCAAATGTGCCCCATCTAGTTCTGTCCGAAAGTGCCCCACTAACCAAATGACAACATATTATAACATTTTTAATATTAATTGGAAAACGTCATGAATTAACTATTGAAAACGTAACTTAAGTATATTTTGCTAGTTACTAATAGATTACTTTACACAGAAACTTATTTTAGCTACAGTAACAATAGACAAAAACATTCATCAAAAAATTACTCACCGAGCGCCAAAACACATTTGTTCCTGTCACTTCACACTCACCGCTCCGAATGTCGCGATACTTCGTTGGCGTAAGGCTGGTACCGCGACTCACGCCCACGTACAAAAGCAAGACCATACGTTGCATAGTTTAAAAATTATTTTGACTGTATGAATGTGCCCCGCGTACGAAGGGTAGGGAGGGATCTTCCCCTATATATGTATTTAAGTATTATATTTGTGATCCTCTGTTGTCTGATATCTGTAACATAAGTGCTTAAGCTACTTAGTACGGAGTCAGGTCAATGTATGAGATGTTGTGTGAATTTATTTATTTATTTTCCTTCCCCCATTGGGCCTCCGGTAACTTCACTCACTCGACAAAACACAATGCAGGCGCTGCTTCACACCGGTCTTTTGTGAGGCTGTGGTATCACTCTGGTCGTTTCATGCCGATGCGTACGTCAATTATATTTTCCTTAATAGCATGTAGCTCAGGTTTGTGATCACCAATCCTCATTAGCCAAGTGTGGAGATTAAGCCTAATCCATTCATAGTAGTGATGACAAAATTACTATGATAGAGGCTATTGACCTGCAGTGGGACAGTATATATGCTGATATTTTACTATAATAGGATTTAACAATTAAACTCTTCAGTCATATGGTTTAAAAATCATGTTATTTTTAAAACTTAAAGTGACAGAATCATTTTGAAAAGAAGACTTATTCTAAAACAAAATTCTATTTGTCATGACTTATTTAAAAAGAGTTTGAGAAAGAAGAGGAGGTAACCAACTTGCTGGTTTGCCGTTCTTGCAAAATAGCACCTCAGTGAAATAGAACCTTCGCGTTAGTTAGCACTCCAACTAATGCGAACCCGAGCAATGACTTATATACAGTCCCATATTGTACATATGGACGTCTTGTTCGTAGGTTATGTTCCTTGGTATAAAGGAAATGGGAGTCACGCAAGGGTGATACCAGGGTGCCGTTTGATTAACTATTGGATAAATATTTAGAAACCAAGCAAGCAATACACAGACGTATGCAGTCCATTTGGACATAGGTGATGTGTGTGGAGATGATAATTTATCTGTGGAAAGACTTGTGGTATAAGGCAAGATTGAAGGAAGAACCAATGCGCTGGGTCGCCCAAGTAAAACTACTTTTTATAGTCCGCTTCACGAATGCACTAAGAAAGCGTCACTGCAGGAGGAATGGCGAAGGATTGTGAAGTAGGCTATAAACGCTGATGTGACGCCCACGACTAAATTTGTCAAGAATGTGATGTCAATGAAGAAGAAGAAGGTTATGTACCGTGATATAAAAGAAATATCTGAGAAATGACATAAACAGACTTACATAGAACCTTATTATGCATATGGATATCTTGTACATATAGGTTATGATGTTCCGTGGTACAAAAAAAACGAGAGTCACGCAAGGGTGATACCAGGGTGCCATTTTATTAAGTGTCGGATATAATTCTTGCAATTGAATTCCTACATACGCAAGTTAGCATGACTGTGGGAGAGCCAAGCTTAGACATAAAAGAGCCAGATCGGCCGGAGCGACACCATTGCCTCACAGAAAACCAGGGTGATCCTTCACCCTGTTCACCCTTCACCCTGGAGGGGAGTTTTAAAGGATGGCACCGTATTTGTGTCTCCATGAGTCGGTCTGTCGAGTGAGGGCAGACAATCACTGTTGCCAAAAATCATCGTAATAATTACTTCTTATAACACCATGATTTTAAAAATGAGTGCAACAGATTATAGGTTCCACGGTAGACACTTACTTATCTAAAAAAATCATCGCTAGTCTTACCACGTCAGATACCAATCCAAAAAAGGTTTTGTCTTACAGCACCACGGTGGGCGCCAATCCAAAAAAGGTTTTGTTTTACAATCCCACGGTGGGTGCCAATCCGACCAAGGTTTTGTCTTACAGCCCCACGGTGGGTGCCAATCCGACCAAGGTTTTGTCTTACAGCCCCACGGTGGGTGCCAATCCGGAAAAGGTTTGGTCTTTCAACCCCACGGTGGGCGCCAATCCAAAAAAGTTTTTACTTACAACCCCACGGTGGGCGCCCATCCGAAAAAGGTTTTGTCATACAACCCCACCAGTGGTGCCAAAAAGCCGGCATTTTAAAATTACATTTATCACTTAGTGATAAAGTAAAAAAAGACCTATAACGTTGAGAGGGGTCTGGGCAGAACCCGTAGGTTGATAAAACTCTAAACAACAGTTTTATTGAGTGACTGTGACTTTGGTAAGCTTCGACAGTTCATTAATTACTAACTTTTTCAATTATTCTCACTTGATATTGGCAAACTATCCTTACAAGTTTACCGTTTACCGTCGATACTCGTATTAGAAATAAAAGCACATACAGTATTTTTGATATCTATATCTATCTAAGTTAATGTAGAACATTTTTTTATTTTTTTTAACAATAGGAAGGCAAACAAGCAAGCGTATCACTTAATGGGAAGAGATATAGCCCGCCCATGGACATCAGCTTCTCTTGAAGGAGTGCAGATGCGTTGCCGGCCTTTTTAGGAAGAAGTAAGCTTGTTACATACACAAATAAATTACAGACAATTTTTAACTATTCAAGAGTCCGCTTGTGACCACGGCTGTTGTTACGCAGTCGAACGTCAAGCAGTACCTAAGTGCTGATGAACATATTTTTAAATTATCCTCGCGTTTAGTCCCCTTTATAAAAGTAATTGTATAATGCAACCCGAAACTTTAAAAACATACATTAAGTTACTCTCACTCAATACTTAAGTAATTAATCTTTCTGGCAATATTTTTGTAACAACTTTTATAATAACTGTAACATCAACTAGCATACCCCATACAATTTAACAATGCAAATTAATTCCATCTAGATTCAAGGCTAGAGCTTATGAAATCCTTGGTAATAGAGCATAGACTAAGTAACTAGACACGCAATAATACGATTAAACTAGGTAATGTTGATATTGAACTAACATCAAATGAAAATATTACATAATAGTACGATGAAATATCCTTTTAGCGTTTTGTGTGTAGCCATTCTGCTGGATCTATGGAATAATGCTAGATTTAGATGCTCATCTATAATATTTATAAAGAGATAGACATCAACAAACCTTACATAAAACACCGATAAAGCGAAACACTAGCATGTTGCAATCAACACCTAGCGCCATCTGTTGGTAGGCAGAGGAACTACTGTCTCGAAACGAAGTGAGGGCGGGCCAGTAAGGTATAACTTTGTGAGATTGGCGCCCACCGTGGTGTTATCAAAAGTAAAGTATCAGCCTATATACTATCCCAATGTAGGGCGAAGTCCTTTATCATAGAAATCAAGTCATCGCTACTATGATGGGTGACAATCTTAAAATGTTTTGTCTTGTGCTATGACTTGATTTCTATGATGGAGGCCTTTGCCTTGCAGTGGGACAGTATAAAGGCTGAAACATTACTCTTTACTATGTAGACTAAACAGCTTTAATTATATATCAATTAAAATGATGTAATTATTTTCTGCAGAACCTTATTTCACGGTTTCAGGGTATAATAGAAATAAGAGTCATCCGAGCGTGACTAAAGGCTGTGGGCCATTTTGAATAGTCATTCCCCATTCTTCTCAGTAGAATACGATATACCAAACTAGAGGCTAACTTACATGGCATTGTAATATTAACTATTAGTGGATTTATGTGAGTATATTATATCAATAAAGTCTTAAAACTTTTTTTTTAGGAACTATTACGGAGTTCCATAGAATTATAATAAATGGAGCCATAAAGTCCTTGAGTGGAAACCGCGACTCGGCAAACGTAGTGTTGGACGCCCTGCTTCAAGATGGGATGACGACATTCGAAGGCTGGCTGGAGTGAGTGAGCTGGATGAGAGTGGCCGAAAATCGGGAGCGGTGGCGTGCATTGGGGGAGACCTATGTCCAGCAGTGGACGAGCGTGGGTTGCTGATGATGATGATGATGATAATAAATGGGGTTACGAAACTCTATGATAATAAGCAGCAGTGGTGCCTTCAATTAATTTCATGGCTTTCTTATTACGCAATAAATTGAATTATTAAAATAAATAAATGCACCAGACAATCACAGCACTTGTGTCTGTGTCATAAGGATGGTCTTAAGTATAATATAATTTAATAAATAAATGAAAACAAAAATGGCGCAAGTGTACTGAACGCCGCAACTTAAGAATGGCGCCCAACGTGTAATTGAGTTTCAAAGTGACGTAGTAGTTTTGTTAATAGATAGACTTCGTTCCCTTTTTTAAGACCACAAATTGGTAAACTGATATTACTTAAGGTTGCTAAAGGTTTAAGTCTGCTAAAATAGTAAAAATCTTTCAGCTTAGACATAACCTTGACAAAATGGTAATATTTTACGTAAATACGAGTTTTTCTGCTGAAAGTAGTATTTACGCAATATTAAGCTTCAAAATAATTACGCAAATATTTATCACTAGCGGCCGCCCGCGACTTCGTCCGCGTGGAAAAGTAACTTTTTACCCCCCTTTCAACCCCTTACAACCCCCTTTTCGCAATAAAAAGTAGCCTATGTTCTTTCTCAGGGTCTAGATTATCTGTATACCAAATTTCATTTAAATCCGTTGAGTAGTTTTGGCGTGAAAGAGTAACAGACAGACAGACAGACAGACAGAGTTACTTTCGCATTTATAATATTAGTATGGAATAGTATGGAATAGTATGGAATAGTATGGATTGTGCTACTGCGTCATTCCCTATTGCGTCAAAAGCGTACAGTGGGAAAGCCACGCTTCGGCATGAATGGGCCGGCTCGACCCGAGTAATACCGCGTCTTCACAGAAAACCGGCGTGAAGCAGTGCATGCGCTGTGTTTCGCTGCGTGAGTGAGGGTACCGGAGGCCCTCGGTAAGCAGCGCATTTGTGACACCACTGGTGTTGCAGGTGGCCATGGGAGGCGGTAATCGCTTACCATTCGTCTGCCACCTATGTCATAAAAAAATGCTTACTTTGGGGCCTTATGGCTACGAACACGACCCAAGATATTTTCTAAGTCAGTTATTGCAATGTATTCAATTAATTTTGAATCGAAGCCGAATAAACCGAGCGCAAACTGTAAATTAACTGCAAATCAAACATATACGAAAGATATGAATCATTACGGCACTTTAAAATAATAATATTGAGTAAGTAATAAATTATGTGAAATATACTTTCATGATTGGCGCCCAACGTGGGACTTAAAAATATTGACTTAAAATATTTTCTCTTGTATTTACCCAAGAATTTACTGTAAGCACCATCTATTGTTTAACAGAAATAAAAATAATGCAGCTATCTGCTATTGTACGAAAATAAAAACCATAGCTTATCTAACGCCATCTAGGATCTTTTAAGATTATCATCGTGAAACCGCTGACGTGTCTTACGCTTGCTGTTATCCGGTACTTAGTGACGAAAGCTGATAACAGATGGCGCTATTTCACACTTTAAGTATGCTATTTATCCTGCCACTCAGTTACAAAACATATCAATAGATGGCGTTATTTCACAATTTAGAGATGTTATACATTTTCTACGTATGTTTCCTTCGAGGGTGGGTCTTCTTTGATGATGTAACATCATCGATTTGGGTTAATTGTCTGCTTTGACCCAAAACATTTCGCGAGGGTAGTTATTTAAGTAATTTGATACTTAAGCTCAACATGCTCTAAGTAGTTGGGAGGCAGAAAGCGAAATAAGCTTTTGGGAGCAACAAATATTAAGACACTGTAAGCTTTGATACATAGTGAATGCGTTAAAAGTTCCGCCGGCAATGAAAGCTCCATTTGCAAAACGCTATTTGGCATTTTATGGAATTTAGAACCAATTACAGTAGATTAGGGTTCTAAATAAAATACTATATTTCCAAAGCTAAAAGCTTTTTCATCTAACACTGTATGTATGTTTGTTTATATGACCGGGTGGAATCTTGCAACTAAATTTTGAAGCAGATATTTTCTGCCAGGTGAACTGAAATTTTGAATACACCTTAAACTTGGATGACAATACAATATGATAAGCTGTGTGACGTCATTCTAAATCTAATATGGCGGACCATACAAGATGGAAGACATAGTTATTTTTAATACTTACATTTTTGTTTTTGACGTCAAAATATCTAAAGCTCTAAAACTACTTATGACGGCGCTGTTGGGATTACTTTTTCATAGGTTTTCAGTATGAAATTGTGAATTTAGAGATGATCAAACTCTGTAGGTGTGAAACAAATAGGCACACTTTAGTAGGTAATAATTGGGTATTTGACTAATCTCGATATAGTAAAAAATATTGATACTCTATCAAAATATTGGTAAATAAGAACCAATGGCCAACATTTTTAGTTAAAAATACAACGTCTAGCTAGTTTTGTGAGCATTCAAAGTTTCATGGGCAAGTCCATTTTTAAAGTACCTATATATATTTTTTAAATACCTACCCGTACATTTTCCACCAACTTTTATTATAAAACCATTTACTTAAACGAAATATTTGATATAGTTACCAAACAAAATTTACTAGACGCGCACACAAAAGTTTGAGTTGTGACATCACACTTCAATAGCCATTTGCATAGAGCGGTTTTGAGCTTGCCCAAAATATGTGCTCTTAAAGTTGTGATATCTCAGATAATTCAAATGAGAATCAAATGATTCTTTCAACGATGTTTCTTAAATTGAGGGGTCTTTTGATTAAAAATTGTAGTCAAATACCCAATTATAGCAACAATTCTGATACAAATCTGAAATTTATATTTTAGGTAATGTTGTGCCTTGCAAGTAAGATGTTAATTTGATTCATTTCTTGCAATGACCTGATTCCGCACTAAGTAGGTTAAGTACTTAAGCTACGGATGTCAGACTACAGAAATAAAATAAGGTATCATTAGATAAACTCAGACACTGAAATGAGTAATTAAATTGAAATTGATAATAGCAATGGAATTGACGTTGCAAGAGAGAAAAAAATAGCACTTCTTTATCACACAAAGAGGGTTAGGCGTACACTCAGGGCTTTTACGAGTATACGTGGTTTTTAAAATGCATCTTATTAACTTTTCGAGAGCATTATTTTGATGAAAACGAACATTTTCCCCAAGGAACATAGGTTTTAATTTCATAAAAAAACTTATCCTCTCATACAAAAGTGATCAGCAGATTGTTGCAATATGTTTAGTGTTTTTTTTGAGATTGTACCATTTTTCCTTGGGGATATACATTCGTTTTTATCAGTATAATTCTCTCGAAAAGTGCGATTCAGTTTAAAAGTATGACTGTATAATGTGAAAGAAAAAATCTAGTTTTTCAAATGAACTTCCCTATAACCAGCTACAAGCAGTAAACCAGTTTTCGAATCGAACTGGAAGTATGTAATAAAAAGTAGTCTAAAAAGTCAAGGTTCTTTCAGATGACGAAAAAAATATTAATATTAAGATATTTCTTTTAAGAACCAGAGAAACTCGGCTTTTTAATAACTACTTTCCAATTCTACATTTAACTTTGGACAACAAATTAGGTTTCTTGTAGGTTTTTCTTTGCACCTAATTTTGTTATCTCAAAATTTTCAATTCCGCTCAAAAACTTTTTTTACGAAAGATTTGCTAAAAAGCAAGAAGGCGGAATAATATTCTTGTTTTTATGTTGGGCAATGTTACCCCAAGTATGAATAAATAAAGCTTAAGTTGTAAACAGGAGCGGTAGCGGAATGTACGTACAGCCACACATCACAGTATACAAAACTGTCAAATTTCTTCAATCGACTCTCATCTTACTGTCATACTCATTAGGTTGAATATCAATTGAGGAAATTTGACAGGTTGTGGTAACCTGATGTGTGGCTGACTGTAGCGAACTAGCGATGAAGGGACTGAGGGCACGTTTTCCAAAATGGTAAACGCAACCTATTTAGTCTAAACCTAGAAAAAGTGTTCTGTATAGTTTACTAGTGGCCCGCCCTCACTTCGCTTCGGGACCGTAATGCAGTAATTAACCAATAGATGGCGCTGTGTTCAATTACATCGCGTAAGTGTTTCGTGTTTTCGGTTTATCTATAAGCCTTGTCGTTGTCTATAGAAGTTATCTCTTTATAAATAGTATAAATGGTGCGCGCTCTCGGGTTGTCTATTATGATCGAAGCCATGTTCGTTAAATGTGTCGCTCGGAATAAATATTTTATTTATTATCTCAATCTTGGTTTTCCTGCTTACCACAATTCACTACCTCCAGTATGGTAGCAGAACGTAGTTTCTGGTAAAGCGGGATATCAGTTTTCGAATAAAATTATCTAAATTTTAAATTTTTAACCTTTTCCGACCCACCGTTCCATCGCCCATACCACCAGTGGTACGGTGGGTAATTATATCAAAAACAATACCACCAATAGTAATGTTGTGCGGCCTCGATGGCGCAGTGGTTAAGTGCTAGCCTAAAGCGCGAAAGGTCCCGGATTAGGACCTTTCACGCTTCCTTAATCAATTTAGGAAACAACATTTTCTTAATTTTCTTGTATCTGGGGGTTCTGGGTTGACGCCCCCAGTTAAATATCGTTCATCATCAGCAACCCACGCTCGTCCGCTGCTGGACATAGGTCTCCCCCAATGCACGCCACCGCTCCCAATTTTCGGCCACTCTCATCCAGCTCACTCCAGCCAGCCTTCGAATGTCGTCATCCCATCTTGTAGCAGGGCGTCCAACACTACGTTTACCGAGTCGCGGTCTCCACTCAAGGACTTTATGGCTCCAACGGTTGTCAGTTCTGCGGCTAATGTGACCAGCCCACTGTCACTTCAGTTTGCTGATTCGGTGGGCTATGTCGGTGACTCTGGTTCTCTGTCTAATTACATCATTTCTGATGCGGTCCTTCAAAGGTACTCCGAGCATAGCCCTTTCCATAGCTCTTTGAGCGACTTTGAACCGGTGGATTAGTCCAGCCGTGAGTGTCCACGTCTCAGCACCGTAAGTCATGACCGGAAGGACGCACTGGTCGAAGACTTTCGACTTAAGACTTTGAGGGATGGGTGACGAGAGGACTTGACGACGAAGCCTACCAAATGTTAAAATATCGTTACCGGGTGCTCATTTGAACTAGTTTTAGACCAGGTGGATTGGTTTGATTGTCCGGCGGCTTTATTTTTTTTTTTTTAACACTGTGTGCCATAATAAAAATGTGCTAACTTCTCGTGGCTAGTACCACAACCTTATGAAGGCGACAAAAACCTATCTCCAAGCTAAGAAGCGACAAGTCTTTTGTTCCTCGATAAAGTAATGTTTTTATAGACAGCGTATTATTCTCCAATGGTACCACCTGGGACCAGTATCAAAGGAAAAAATGTTAGCTAAAGAAAATGTTTGGGAAAACGGTTGTGAACTTTGAAAGTTCAGATATTTGAATGTTTGATTGGTCTATTTAACAGGAGAGCTTCGCTTCGGCATAAATGGGTCAACCAGAGTGATAGATAGGTCTCACAAAAAACCAAAGGCACTGGAGACCCAATTCAAAAGGAATTAGAGTTCCCCGCTCTTTCATAAACCACCACTTTTCTTTTTTTATTTGATAGGTGGCAGACAAGCAAACGGATCACCGTAGAGTCACAAGTGCGCTGCCAATATTTAAACTGGTTTCTCCCCAATTGCGTTTCCAGTACCCTCACTCACTCAACAAAACACAGCGCAGGCGCTTCATGCCGGTCTTCTATGTAGGCGTGGAATCACTCTGATCAAGCCAGTCTATTCATGCCGAAGCGTGGCTCTTCCGTGGTTAGTTTTCGGCACTTGAACACACAATCGCTATGCTTCTTAACATATCCTTAGCTTGCAGTTTACCCCTATATAGTATCTACATATCTTGTTACATTCCTGTTGACGTCACTCCTCACAACTTTGTTTATGTAGCTTCCATGCAAATTCAGAGTTTAACAGTAATTTTGTTGTGACAAAGTTAGGACATGATGAGTCGCGTGAGATATTGTACTCTCCTCTCTCTGTCTAATGAATTAATAATTGGGAAACAAAAACAGGAACAAAGGTTGGTTAGTTAAAGGAATAAATGTAAGGAAGTGGATACTTTAAACTGATAAGTAAGTTTGGAAAGTCACAAAAGAATTTTGGATAACTTAAGTACTTATACAAGGTGACTCATTCTCTACCGTGGGAGAGCTGCGCTTTGGCATGAATGGGACGGCTCGACCGGAGTGATACCACGGCCTCACAGAAGACCGGCGTAAAGCAGTGATTGCGTTGTGTTTCGTCGAGTGAGTACCAGAGGCCCAACTGGAGGGAAAGAGGGTTAAAGGTTGGCAGCGCACCTGTGACTCTACTGGTGATGCAGGTGTTTATGGGCGGTGGCAATCGCTTGCCATGAGGTGATCCATCTGTTCGTCTGCCTACTATCAAATTTCTTTCCCGGTGGCATCCTAAGTTGTCGCTGCGAAACTCGGAGTTCACTTTCCATTTACGACTCTCCTTTGCATGATCTTGAGCATCCATTTTGGTGAGTTTATTGGTACTCATGTCAACCCCTAAGACGTCAAGCTAAACACATAAAAAATCCACTTTTCATGCAAAGTCGGTCACGCCACTTATTCATGGGGAGTCAAAAAGCCTTTCGACAAATCTCCTAAATTCGTAGAAACAAAAAAATGTTCAGTAGCGCTACCATGAGTTTACAGTGACAGAACTCGCTAGCGACTGCGTAAAAAAATGTATGAAAAAGTGTACAGCGCCTCTAGCGGTCACTTGAGAATCTAAAATCTGTAGTATCGAGTTACGCGCTACGTAAACGTACTCGCTAGCGAGTAGTGTTTACGTAGCGCTACGAGTTGACATTGAAAACTGACATAACGTAAACTATTGCTCTGTCTCTTTCAAATACATCACAATGAAAGAGACAAAGCGATAGTTTTCGAAATACCACGAGTTACAAATTTGACGTTAGGTATCGAAAAATACTTTACGATTGTAGTTAAGTAACTCACTTGTCAAATATGGTGTGAAAAGGTGTTTTGATTTTACAAAATATTTAACATATTATATTGAGTATAATGTCGGAAAAAAGATATCTAGCGTGGAACAATATTGAAGGCGGCTGCATTTCAAGATGAACGACACTCACAAGCAAAATTTCAAGCTGATATGTACAAGTGGGCTGGAAATCCTCTTGAAAACAAATATAGGCTTAATGCGGTGGTTTTTGAGGATTTGTGTGATTTGCTGGCGTATTACTTACACATTACACAGATTTAACATCCACGCAAAGAATCTCCCAGGAGTCTAAGGTAAGACATATCCTGTATAAACCTCAAGGTAGGACATGATACTTACGGCCACAATCAGAGACGTTATTTTAATCTAATGTTGATTGGAGATGTTATATAAATAATAAGTCGTTCGTAGAGTAACTTGTATTTATTTACATTGACAAATCTGAAGTAAACAGGCAGGTTGCCATGGGCACGTCGTTTATGGTATATGACACGCCTCCGCGGCGAATCCTGGCCTGCACAGGTGGACCAGAGGTGCCGGCAGCAACTGGTTCACGTGGCGCATCCACGTACTGCCGGCGTCCGTCTGCACCTCATAGTGTAGGCGTCCGATGCGACGCGTTATCGTCGCGAACGCCCATGTTCTGTGGTGAGGGGTCGTGTAGCTCCTCGCCTGCACTCTGTCCCCTGGCGCGAAGCACCGAGGCGAACCTGCATCTTGTTGCTCTCGAGGTCGGGCTGAAGGCGGCTTCTGACACATGACGTGCAATCTCGTGCGAACATCCCAGTTGAATGTCATCTGATATGCAGACCTACCCGTAGGTCCCGGGGTTCGTCGTAGGCGGCAAAGAATGGTACCTATTTTCTCCTCTAGGCTACCTCTCTCCCCCTCCATAGCGCGCAAGGCCTTTTTGATGGTTTGGACAAACCTTTCTGCCTGTCCGTTAGTGGCTGGATGATATGGGGCTGTTGTTCTATGTGTCGTGCCGCCATCTGCGAGGAAGCTCTTAAATTCCTGTGAGGTAAACTGACGGCCGTTATCGGAAACAAGGGTATATGGTATGCCGAATATACAAAATAGTTGATTTAACTTTTTGATGCACCATGAACTCGTAGTAGTTTTTGTAGGGATTATTTCTACCCATTTCGTAAAGGCGTCTACTACGACGAATAAATAATGTCCCGTAATAGGTCCAGCAAAATCGACGTGTATCCTCTGCCACGGGCCAGTTGGTTCTTCCCAGTGGTGCAGGGGCGCTCGACTCGGTTCATTTTGCTGTAATCGGCATGGTCTGCAGGAGTTCACTTTATTTTCAATGTCTCTATCGATATTTTTCCAGTATATGAAGCTTCTCGCAAGCTGTTTCATTTTGAGTATACCGACGTGGCCCGCATGGAGTTCGTCGAGTATACGAGTACGTAGATTTAGAGGTATCATAATCCGAGTGCCTTTTAGAATACAATCATCTTGTAGGGTGAACTCATTGTCGTTGTATCCATATTGTTTGAGCGAGCGGCCTGTCTTTAGTGCTTGTAGAATGGTACTTAACTCCGAGTCATTTTTTGTTTCCCGTGCTATGATATCTGGGCTCACTTCTAAGTGATGAATTTGTTTTAGTTGAAATGAAGTATGTTGATCCACTATTTTCTCTTTAGTCTTTTCTACTGGAAATCTGGATAAGTAGTCTGCGTTTGAGTGTTTCGATGATGCTCTGTATTCTATGTTGTAGTTGAATCCGGATAAGAAATGTGCATAGTGAAATAGTCTCATAGTACTTAGTGCAGGCAATGTTTGTTCTGGATGAAAAATGGACGTTAGTGGTTTGTGATCTGTAATGAGAGTGAACTTCCGGCCGTAACAATAATGGAAAAACTTCTTTAGGCCCCAAAATATAGCTGTAGCCTCTTTGTCGATCTGACTGTATCTTTTTTCGCTGTCTGTTAAAGTTCTTGAGGCGAAAGCGATTGGTCGTTCTGAGCCATCTGGAAATTTGTGGGATATTACTGCTCCCAGGCCGCAGGGCGAGGCGTCTGTCGCTAGAATCAATGGTTTCGCTGGATCAAAGTATGTAAGGATTCGTTCGCTTAGAATTTCTTCTTTGATTTTGTCAAAACATTTTTGATGTTCTGTAGTCCATACGAAATTCGCTCCATTTTTCAACAACTGGTTCAATGGATGTGTAATAGTAGCTAAATTTTGAATAAATTTGGTTATAGTAATTGGCCATACCGAGAAAAGTTCGAAGTTCATTTACATTCTTAGGTGGTTCAGTCTTGACTAGGCTTTAATTTTATCTTTGTTTTTATGTAGGCCATCCTTGTTGATGGTGTGACCGAGGTAATTAATGCTTTGCTTAAGGAAATGGCATTTTTCTTTATTCACTCTTAGATTATTTCTTTCAGTTTTAGTAGGACTTCTCTTAATCTGCTAAACAATTGTTCTTCTGTCGTGCCTTGAATAATGATGTCATCGAAAAAACATTTTACGCCTTTCAGTCCAAGTAATAATTGATCCATGAATTTTTGCCAAATGCTTGGAGCTACTTTGACTCCGAACATTAATCTATTGACTTTGTATGTACCTTTATGAGTGCTCAAGGTTTGTAGCCTTGCACTTTCTTCATCCATTTCCATGTTTAGGTAAGCTTGCGTAATGTCTAGTGTGCAAAAAAATTTACCTCCGTTCATTTCTGAGAATATATCTTCTATGATAGGTATCGGGTATTGTTCGTCTTTTATCACTTTGTTCAAGGTAACTTTGTAGTCAGCACAAAGTCTTATGGATCCGTTCGGTTTAACGATGGGAACTATTGGTGTTCCCCAGTCGGATTGATCTACTTTGGTGATGACGCCTATTGTACAGAGTCGTTCAATTTCCTCGTCTACTTTAGGTTTTAAGGCGTATGGGATCCTGCGTGCTTTTATAAATATTGGTTGCGTATTTTCTTTCAGGTGTAAATGTGCTTTATAGTTGGGGATTTTACCAAGATCTGGTTTGAAAACTGAGTCCGCGAATTCTTCAAATAATTTGTCTAATTTGTAACCCTGGTTTCCAGCATTTACCGTTCTTATATCCGCTAGTTCTACTTTTAGCTCTTTCATCCAGCTTCTACCGAAAATTGAATCTACGTCTTTCTTTATTATGTATAATTTTCCATAGAAGGTTTGGTTCTTGTAATTACATTGAACGTATGTAACCCCAAAAGGTTTGATAATTTCGCCTGTGTATGTCTTTAGCTTCATATCGGTTTTGTATATTTTTTTGTTAATGTTCATTTTTCTATATTCGTTTAATGACATGGAGGTAAGTGTGGCTCCTGTATCGAATTCCATTTGTACTGGTTCTCCTTCAATTTTTACAGAAATCATGTATTTATCGGATATTTCACTTTTGATAAGGTTGACGTTGGCCATGCTATCGTTACTTACGTTGCTGGAGGAGTCGTCTACTTGGTTAGTTGCATTCACTCTACGAAGGCAGACTCGAGCCAGATGTCCAATTTTCTGGCATTTTCTGCAGGTGCTCTTAATAGCTCCGCATTCGTTGGCACGATGATCGGGTTTACCGCATCTGAAGCATTTTCCTTGAAGGTCTTTAATTGTAGTAGGTGGCCTTGAATTTATAGGTGTATGCGGGGGTGAGTTTGTTATATAAATAATAAGTCGTTCGTAGAGTAACTTGTATTTATTTACATTGACAAATCTGAAGTAAACAGGCAGGTTGCCATGGGCACGTCGTTTATGGTATATGACAGGAGATTTTTTGGAGATGATCTTTATAAAATACTAGTGGCCGCCCGCGACTTCGTCCGCGTGGAAAAGTAATTTTTTACCCCCTTTTTAACCCCTTACAACTCCCTTTTCGCAATAGAAAGTAGCCTATCTTCTTTCTCAGGGTCTAGATCATCTGCATACCAAATTTCATTTAGTTCAGTAGTTTTGAGCGTGAAAAAGTAACAGATAGACAGACAGACAGAGTTACTTTCGCATTTATAATATTAGTTAGGATATATTAATTATTATATTTTTACTTTCAGGTGGGCATTTTGTTAAAGAGGTATTAGAAAATGAAAGCGCCAGTACAGCCACTGACTTATTATTGGGAAGAGCACCTACGCGACCAATTGGCAAGAAAAACTAAAAACTCAAGAGAAACAAGATATAAAAAGATATAATATTATATATATATTAACACATTACAAAATTATTTAACTATTCTTTAAGTATTTTATTTCTAAATATAATAATGTAAGTATTCCCTAATTCTAAAAACTGCCCAAGTAATTGTTGCCATCGTTCTAGACATCTTATTTCGGCTTCTCTTAGCCTGTTTCTCTCCCGCTCTGTTTCTTGCTGGATATTCCGCCATTCAGTCAGGTCTGACAAAAACCTGCCTTGCTAGATCTGACTGCATCCGTGTACGGGTCCTTCTGGGGATGGGGGATGACGGGTCTTGAAAACAGCCTCTACGCTGCCGGCGAGGCGTAGAGGCAAGGAGGACTCTGACGAGCTCGGTGCCCTGCTCTGTAGGATGGTAGAGGGGTCCTTGCAGCCGACGCCACGCCACTGCGGCGCACTGGTTTAAAGAGACGTGAGAGAGATTAAAACAAGCAACTAAACTTTCAATTTTGCTACTAAAATTCACCTAATAAAGTCTTTCACCATGCTGTCATCTTAGAATTTATTCTAAGTCTGTCACATTGACAAAAATAATACCAATACAATTTAAAAAACCATCATAAACATCAGCTTTACCCACTGCTATAAGACATTTAAAATAAGTCGGATTATCTTAATTTTTAATTTCGTGGCTGTGGATATCAAGCTTTTTTGGGTATATCTATCGAACTCTGTCTTTGAGTACAGTTAGAAAGAAACAGCTACATAGGGCGTGATGACAAGCACGTCACTTTCTGCGTAAATAACGCACTCGACTATCGAGCTAACGCTAACGTTTTTAAACCCTACGTACGTGTTCAATCGAAATCTATTCGACGCCCGTTTACTCGCTCGCTATCGACTGTAGTAACGTTACGTTACTTTTCGATGCCAACTCATGGTAGCGCTACAGAATGCTTGATAGAACACGTAGGTAGTTAAAGGGATTCAAATATTCGCAGATAAGTACACCCTGAAAAAATAAATACATACAAAATCTCATACCTACTTGAGGTCATGGAGCCAGCGTTTTGTTTTGTGATTAATAAAATAAAATAATTCAAACAATATCTCTTATATTAACCTAACTCCGTACTAAATAGCTCAATCACTTACAGATATCAGACAACAGAGGATCACAAATATAATACTTAAATGCATATATAGCACCCAGACGCTGAACAAATACAAGTGTTTATCACACGAATGTTTGTCCTGGTTGGGGACCCATGACTTTTGGCGTATGAGGCAGGGTCACTACCAAATGCGCCAACCGGCCAGTCCAGATAGTCAGTTTAGTTGGTCTGGTTTCCCAGTTTAAGTCTAAGGTCAGACGTGCGTCGCTTCACAATGAGATCAGTGTGTTGACCCTAAGACTCACTTTATAAAAAACCCAAACAGTAGATCCCTCTTAAACCTTTCTCTCACAGGTCAACTTGCTCAATAATTCATCGGATAAGCCCCAAGTCATCTAAAGCTAAGTCAGGTCTATGAAATATTTATACTACTGACACGGAATACCCGAGACAATTTTAAAATAAATTCTAGCTACACACTTATACATATTCTAGTTATACATTTTAAAAAATAAATAAAAGTGTACATAATAATATGAATCACGTCAATAGTATTGAGTTTGGTTTGACCTTCCAATATCAACCTATTTATTATCCTACTGCAGGGCAAAGGCCTCCATCGTAGAAATCAAGTCATCACTGCTATGATGGATTAGGGTTAATCACCACGCTTGCCTGATGCGGTGCGGTGATCACAAGCCCGAGCAGTGTTCGGAAATTTTGAAACATATGTACAGTGGCCAGCACATCAAGTTACAACAATCTGTCAAATTTCCACAGTTGATATTGAACCAAACACGTTTGACATAAAAGTGAGGTTCGATTGAAGAAATTTGACAGATTGTAGTAACTTGATGTGCTGGCCACCGTACTTACTTTTCGCTCGACCTCCGGATTGAATCCAAGATCTCGATTTCTTATAGCACCAGACTAACAGGGCGTTGGTTTTGACCTCTAAATGATATTTGCCTGACCCAATGATGCATTTAGTAGTAATTCTACCTTAAACTCAAAGTACGGTGGCCTGCACATCAAGTTACTACAATCTGTCAAATATCTTCAATCGAACCTCACTTTTATGTCAAACGTGTTTGGTTCAATATCAACTGAGGAAATTTGACAGATTGTAGTAACTTGATGTGCTGGCCACTGTACAAATATAATTCTTCTGTTGTTTGATATCCGTCACACTATAAACTTTGACTGGCTGGATGGCGCATTTGGTAGTGACCCTGCCCCATACGCCAAAGGTCGTGGGTTTGATCCCCACCCTGGACCTGGAAGATACAGGCTCGATTCCTTACTCGTCATTTTCTGCCACGCACCTTCTCAAACTTCCCGCAGCGGTATTTCCGAACCGATACAACATTCAACCTTCTTAAAAGGCCCGGCAACGCTTCCGCACTCTTGGTGTAGCTGATGTGCATGAGCGGCGGTGTTCACTTACCATCATAAAAAATATTAACAAATAGGTAAGACTTTTGTTATTTATGTTTCAATGCTTGATAGTGGAATTAAAAGCAATTGTACAAAAAATACCAGGACATCACATTCCGACTCACTAACCACTAGCCCAAACACGCTCCATCTCCCTCAATCGTACCAAGGAAATGCGAGACAAAAAATCACATTTACAACCTCCGCTTGGTTGACGAGGGTCCTGCGCGTGACGTCACGATGAATGGCTGAAATGAGGACTGTTTTTGATCCCCTAATTAACTGCTGAAAGACCTCGTTGACTTAAGATTTCTTTTTCAGAATCGCCGCCTGAAACCGTGTTCTATTACATGGGATTTTACATATCCAAGTGTTTATGCTAATTCCCTGAACGGAATCCCGCTCGAAGGACCAATTTTGTGTAACATAAGTGCTTTGTGACATTGGATTAACGAATTTCGGATTAGTGTTGTTACGCTGTCGATTAGTTTTACTTTTGATAGTTGACCTCGAAAAGTATTCAGGACTAGTGGCCCGCCCTCACTTCGCTTCGGGTCCGTAATTCAGAAATGAACCGATAGATGGCGCTGTGTCCAATTACATCGCGCAAGCGTTTCGTGTTTTCGGTTTACCTATAAGCCTTGTCGATGTCCATAGAAGTTATCTCTTTATAAATAGTATAATTATAGACAATGATAGTAGGCAATCTGTAAATTAAAAATTGATAGGGAAATTGGCGCAATCACTAACAGAGATCCATACTAATATTATAAATGCGAAAGTAACTCTGTCTGTCTGTCTGTCTGTCTGTCTGTCTGTCTGTTACTCTTTCACGGCAAAACTACTGAACGGAATTTAAATGAAATTTGGTATACAGATGATCTAGACCCTGAGAAAGGACATAGGGTACTATTTATTGCAAAAAGGGGGTTGTAAGGGGTTAAAAGGGGGGTAAAAAGTTACTTATCCACGCGGACGAAGTCGCGGGCGGGCCGCTAGTACAAATATAAATATTCTTTATTCAGTTGAAGTCCATACAGAACCTTTAAGAATATCAAATATTATGTCAACCACAGCTGATTGTCAATTTCTACCGAGACTAGCAAAAAACTCAGTACTATTGATAGTTTCGATAGATAGGAGGTGATTTCAATTTCTAGATTTTGTCTCCTGAAAATTTCTCGAAACTGTATCTCGTACAGTTTCCAGAAATTTCGCGGGCATATTGCAAGTAGGGCTGCAGGAGACTTCTACACTGTTTCCGTTGTTTCTCGAACCTTCGATAACTTTCCATTGCCAACGCGTAGATTCGGTCAATTCTGCGTATGTGAAGTAGTGCATAGCAAAATAATAGATCTGAGCCATTCGATATAAGCTCTATTTTCGCATGCATTGGCACATAGTCGGAACTCAATACTGTTTGTGTCTAGTATCGATAGGGGATTATGATACGCAACACTATTTTGGATGTAAAACAATTTACTTTAATGGCGAAGATACCTTTATCCGTCTCGAAGGACCGACATTAATTGTAATAGATTAGCAGGAGTAATCAACTAGAATTATTTTATTTTACGCTCTATTCGTTGATTATCATTTATCTATACTATTTATATAGAGATAAATTCTATAGACAAACCTTTTACTAAGCAAGAATGCAAAACTACTTGTTACAAACATCTCATACATTGACCTGACTCCGTACTAAGTAACTTTAGCACTTGTGTTACAGATATCAGACAACAGAGAAAACACAAAATAATGCTTAAATACATAATAATACATTACACCCAGACTCTGGACAAACATTTAAGTGTTCATTTCGCGAATGTTATTATTATATCACTTACTTATCTGGACAGTAGTTCCAAACAAAACCAATAGGTGGTGCTAGGCGTCGATTGCATTTCGTATTTTCGGTTTACCTATAAGCCTTGTCCATCGAAGTTATCTCTTTATTAATAAATAGTAGGTCATCATTAGCATCAGCCTGTTGCAGTCCACTGCTGGACCTAGGCCTCTCCAAATGCTCGCCACTTTGATCGATCCTCGGCCCCTCGCATCCAGCTCCAGCCAACCCTCTTGTGCAGATCGTCACTCCATCTGGCCTGAGGCCGTCCTACACTACATTTACCGAGACCCGGTCTACACTCCAGAACTCGTTTACCCAAACGGTTGTCGGTTCTGCGGCAGATATGGCCAGCCCACTGCCACTTCAGCTTGCTATTCCGGTGAGCTATGTCGATAGCTTTTGTAAATAGTAGGTATATATTTACATATAGGTATAAAAGGAAAGTTTCAGCCTATATACTGTCCCACTGCAGGGCAAAGGCCTCCATCATAGAAATCAAGTCATCGCTATTATGATGGGATTAGGCTTAATCACCACGCTTGCCTAATGCGGATTGGTGATCACAAACCCGAGCTATGTGCGAAAAATTCGAAACATACTTTTGCTCGACCCGGGAATCGAACCCGGGACCCCGAGATCACGGCCCGGTACTTAAACCACTAGACCAACGGGCGACATATAGGTATATTATATGTTATTTATATGACTTGCAATAAGTGATACAGTCACTCAATCAAAATCCATTAAGACAGGAACTCAGCATCTTGTCCAATTCGTTAGAAATCAGCACATTGTAGCCCGGGAATCGAACCCGTAACATCCATTTACATGCCTCCTTCGTGACAGATGAATAAGACGAATCGTCGTACTTCACTAACACATACGGATGTGAGAGATGGAAAACAGTGCTTTTTTTTTTAATGTGATAGATAGCAGACGAGCAGGCGGATCACCAGATGGTAAGCGATTGCCGCCGCTCATAGACACTTGCAACACCAGTGGAGTTACAAGTGCGCTGCCCACCTTTTATCCCCTTCCCCCGGGTGGGCCTCCGGTACCGTCACTCACTCGGCGAAACACAGCACAGGGGCTGCTTAACGCCAGTTTTCTGTGAGGCAGTGGTATCACTCCGGTCGAGCCGGCCTATTCATGCCGAAGCGTGGCTCTCCCACAGTTAGATGCTTCTGCGTAGGAGACACGCTTCGGCATAAATGGGCCGGCTCGAATGGAGTGATATCACGGTCTCACAGAAGACCGGCGTGAAGCAGCGCCTGAGCTGTGTTTCGTCGAGTGAGTGAGGGTACCGGGGGCCCAATTGGGGGAAAGGGGGTTAGGTTAGCAGTGCTGCAGGTGTCTATGGATGGCTTACCATCAGGTGACTCGTCTGCTTGTCTGCCACCTATCACATAAAAAAATAATGAATATCTTTGCGCGCTTAAAGACATTTATTACATAGGGCTCCATTCACCACCTCTGAGTAAAGTGTGAAGTAATTTACTTGTCTTTGTATTGAATAAATTATTTAAATTATTAATTAGGTCGCGGACCAGGGGCCAATTTTCTCCGAACCCACTTTAATTGACAAGTAAATTACTTGACACGTTACTTAGAGGTGGTGAACGAGCCCCCTAGTCACATAAACACAAGTGTTCAACACACCAAAGCTTGATAAGGATCAGGGATCAAACCCACGGCCTTTGGCATTTGTTAATCATGAGGCAGGGCCACTACCAAATGCGCCATCTGGCCAGTCAAATGACAATAGTTCTTTATCACTGCAAACCATCCTGACTCAATCATGCGCAGAATTATCAGTATAAAATTATATGGCATAGGTTTAACACCCCGTTGGATGAGTGGTTAAAGTACCGGCCCGTGATTTCAGGGTCCCGGGTTTAATTCCAGGTCGAGCAAAATTATTATGTTTCAGATTTTTCGAACGTAGCTCGGGTTTGTGATCACCGCACCGCATTAGGCAAGCGTGGTTATTAAGCCTAATCCCGTCATAGTAGCGATGACTTGATTTCTATGATGGAAGCCTTTTGCCCTGCAGTGGGATAATACTGATACTTGATATATTTGACAGAATTGCTCACTGGTCTTTAGAACTGTATGTCACAATGAGCAATCTGCGTATCAGATCTCAATTCCGGCCACCTTATTGCTTTCGGCTAAGATACAGATTTGCATGGCAAACGATGTTGTATGGTTGTACGATTACTGATGTTTGGGTAATAAATTTAAGGGGATCCTTGAATAGGGACTAATTGTACTAGGTTTTTATGTCGTCATGATGATGAGATGGAAGTCTTTTTTGTCCCTCCACCAGCCCATGGTCCTTCCTACCGTCTCGGCATACAGACCGAATCTTGGGAGACGCTCACCAGCTACTTGCTAAGGGCTCTTTCCCCGGTGCGTTTCTTCCCTCCCTACAAAGTCTGTGTCTTTAGCCCATCTCAATGCCACTTCTCCCCAAATGAGGCGTGAAACACCACAGCATAAGCGACTCGCGCTCAGGCAGTTCCACATCAATCGAACTCCTTCATAATGTCAAGCTTTTTGTGTGCAAACGCACGCAACTGTCGAAAATCTTCTGCAGAGTTGACCATTTCTTGAAGATGGAAGTCTTCCAAACGGATGATCGTAGGTTAAATCCGTCTTCAAACCTATCATATGACTGCCTAGTTGGCTCATTGGGTTGTGGGGTCACATTTTAAAGCGACGGCTGCCCTTGGAGTCCCGGGTTCGATTCGCGTGTCGGGCCTAAAATGTGTACGTAAGCCACACATCAAAGTATACAAAACTGTCAAATTTCGGGTGTCTATGAGCTGCGGTGGTCGCTTACCGTCAAGTGATCTGTCTGCTTGTCTGCTACCTATACTACTAATAAAAAGGTAAATTCCTTAGACGTCAAAAAACATTACAAACAAACTTAGACGTCACACAAACCGAAAACTCAAAACACTATTACGATATAATCGACGCCCAACGCCATCTATTAGTAGAGAGTGGAACTACTGCCCCGAAACGAAGTGAGGGCGGGCCACTAGTCTATCTATACTATTTATTTATAAAGCGATAACTTCTATAGACAACAACAAGGCTTATAGGTAATTCGAAAACACGAAACGCTTGCGCGATGTAATTGGACACAGCGCCATCTATTGGTTCATTTCTGAATAACGGTCCCGAAGCGTAGTGAGGGCGGGCCACTAGTCACTTATAAAAACCTGATATGATAACAACAAAATTACCAACTTATGAGCTGGTCCAACGTTTATCTAACTATCTATCTACCCAGTCAGCGTCCATTAACTATCTAACACGTTCTAAGCTGAAGGAACCCAAGAAGATCCAATTTAGGGATCGGCTCGACTAATAATTAATGTCGAGGTTTGCAGATTACAGGGCTGGATTGAAGGCCAGGGTTGGGGCTTAGTGGAGGAGCGGTAGCGTTTCATTTCATTGGATAAGTGACAACGAGTATGCATATTACCTGATGGTCTGATGTGAAGGTTCCATCCCCCTTTGCCACGCACTGTGCGCGCTTTAGTTTGAATGTGACAGATATACATATTATGTATACAGTTCCACCTATCATCCTTTTGTCTAAGGTCAGTAGATCTAAGGTCACAGACATAGTCCAAGGTATTGTGTGGCTCAAGTGTCAATGGGCAGGTTACATTGCGAGAAGAACAGATGGCCGTTGAGGTGGAAAGGTGGAAAGGACGCCGCGTAGAGGAAGTCGTAGCCGTGGCATGACCCCAAGGTATACCGACCAATTGGTGATGACCGCGAGAATTCCTTGGATGCGGGCGGCACAGAGCTATGAAAAGGGCTATGCTCGGAGTATCTTTGAAGGATCGCATCAGAAATGATGTAATTAGACACAGAACCAGAGTCACCGACATAGCCTACTGAATTAGCAAACTGAAGAGGCAGTGGGCTGGTCATATTAGCCACAGAACTGACAACCGTTGGAGCCATAAAGTGGAGTGGAGACCGCGACTCAGTAAACGTAGTGTTGGACGCCCTGCTACAAGATGGGATGACGACATTCGAAGGCTGGCTGGAGTGATCTGGATGAGAGTGGCCGAAAATCGGGAGCGGTAGCGTGCATTGGGGAAGACCTATGTCCAGCTGTGGATGAGCGTGGGTTGCTGATGATGGGCGGCACAGGACCAATCTGTGAGAAGAACAGAAGGTGTTCGCCCCGAAGCACGAAAAGTCCCGGTTCGATTCCCGGTCAAGCAAATTTAAGAAACTACATTTTTCTATTTTTTTGGGTCTGGGGGTCTTGGTCTGGCTTATTTATTTATTGAATTACACAACTTACGCTGGGTCTTGGCGACGACGGGGATAGGTATGACGCTCTCAGCATCAACGGAAGCACCGCCACCTGGAGTCAGCGATCCCCAACACCACTACCCGTAATATCGAAGGGAACTGCCACCACATACGATCCTGAAAATAATTGTCAAATGTTAAAAAAAAGAAAAAGTAACCAGAACTGCTATGAATGTTTTGGACGTTTTGTCATCAATGTGCCAGTAGCCTCGCATATGCTTAACAACCGTGACCGTTATAGTAGAAGATCCGAACTTAAGTCGACCTTCACCGAGCTGATAATCGAATGAAATATCCTTTATGACAAATTTTATGTACTAGAAAATATATTAAACATAGGTTTGCTAAAAAAATCCTGGACAGACTATTTTGAATTAATTTTTAAAAAATATAATATATAACTAAATTTTGCAACATTAAGATAATAAGAAAATTTTCATTCTTACTTAAAGTATAAAACGTATAGAATGTGCCGCCATTGGGTTGTCTATTATTTACCTGGACAGAGTACTCGGTTGTCAGGTATAAACAGGTATGTCGATGGCAGTTACCTTCACATGAAATGATAATAAAAATAAAATTATACCAATGTAAGCGCTCTTTTAAGAATGAAAATTTTCTTATTATCTTATTGTTGCAAAATTTAGTTAAATATTATTTTTAAAAAATTAATTAAAAATAGTCTGTCAGGATTTTTTAGCAAACCTATTTTAATATATTTTCTAGTATATAAAATTTGTCATAAAGGATATTCATTCGATTTATCAGCCCGGTGAAGGTCGACTTAAGTTCGGATCTTAGACTATTAATAATAACCGGAATTGCCAAAGAAATCTTACTATGGTATCTATTTAAA
>JABMDO010000387.1:0-32171 GCA_014851415.1 Cnaphalocrocis medinalis
TATGGAAGGGCTATGCTCGGATATCTCTGAAGGACCGCATCAGAAATGATGAAAATGGATTACTCAATAATAATTGTAATAACTGTTTGTTTTCCATTTTCCAGTTTGTGTTAGTGCAATAATAATAATGGCACTAACACGAACTGAAAACTGGAAAAGAAACAGTGATTACCTATTATGTTAAGTTGAAAATAAAGATTTAAATTCTAATTTTACAATAATCTTACATACATGACATTTCGACCATACTACACTACACTCTTTGGTGTCGTTATAATAATGCATTCAGATTGTTGAAAGAACGTAAGGCAAAAAGTAATTGGGCGAATCGACAGTTGGGCATTATATGTGACGTAGTATTTCTAACGAGTTCGAAATAAGCACCCAGAGGCAGTATGGCCGCCAGTCGTGCTTTTGTCTCTCGGAGAACGCCGCGCACGTACAGGCGGCGCACGCGCACCCGCCGCAAGCGCAAGCGGAAGCGGAAGCGGGACCCGTGGGCGGACACCACTCCTAAAGCAAGGGAAACAAAGGGATTATTGTCTTTGATAAAGTGATAAGGAGACTTTGATAACTTTACTAACTTTATTATTAAGTAGTGGATTATTATGTATCTGATAAAGTTTTAAGTAGACTTTGATATTTTTACTACCATTATTTATTAACTAGTGGCCCACCCTACTTCGTTTCGAGAAGTTCTGCTATTAGTTCTATACAATACCAATAGATAGCGTTGGATGTCGATTGAATCGCCCTAGTGATTTGCATGTATTTATCGATATCTATTCAATTTATTCACCTCCTTATAAATAGTATTGTATAGATAAATCCGACTCGATGGCGCATTTGGTAGTAACCCTGCTTGAAACGCCAAAGGTCGTGGATTCGATTCTCACTCTGGAAGAACCTCTAATGAATACGTGCTTGTTCAGTGTCTATGTGTAACACTAATTTCTCTGTTGTCTGCATGTGCCCGTAGTACAAGCGCTAGAATTGAGTGGTAAACATACATGTTACCTATACTTAACAACATTCATTTTGTGTCCTGAGCAAGACCTGACCTAAATTGAATAAACTATTTTAATTTTTCAATCAGATCAACAGTAGGAGATGTTTACTGTTGGGATCCTGTCTTTAGAGTTCTGTTCATCTTAATGACAATGCGGCTAATCGTTGATCCGCCGAATTTCAAAACGGCCCTGTTTTTGATACCAGCTAGCCGTATTGTAATACGGCGTATTATACGATCCAGCTGCGACAGATAGGTTTATTCCTAGGCAAGAAAACGCTCCGTCCGTCAGCGTGTCGCGCGCCACATCCGAGTGAGAGGGGAGGTCTTGCGAGACGTGTTGACCGCGAGGCTAGTCTCACCGCGTACGCCGCTGCGCTTGCGCACCGTTAAAGTATAACCACGTCTTACAATACGGTGTTATTACTGTGTTCTTTACCACAAAGTTGTGACAATAGTGTTATTTCCTTCCCAGTGCATTCTGCTTGACAGTGGAAAAGTGCTAGTTAAGTGTGCAAGTTTTCAAGTTCTTAGAGAAGCAAGACCGGTTGGCCAATCGAGAGCAAGACCAGACTGACTGCTCGGTTTGGTTTTGTGCAAATTATGTCATCTTGAGGTGAGTGCTTTGGCGACCGCCACCTACAAAAAACCTTGGATAGGTAGGTTTACGATGAAGAATTCAAAACGTTGAAGAAATTAAGAACCAAATTTGACCTGTTAAGAGAACTGATTAAAACCCTGGAGTCGTATTCAAATATCACGGGGAATATACCATTTAGTTTACTAATGTTTGGCAAAAAAACGTTTCCCAAAATATCACACCCACTACCTACGTAAATTTTCATCTGGCAAAAAAACATTTGTCATAACTATTTAAGACGCTATTTTTTAATCAGCAAATCTCTTTTTTGGCTAATTATTGTCCTAGTCGATACCATCTATCATACCACACGATCGGATTCAAGTGCGCTGCCAACCTTTCAATTCCCCTCCCCTTAATTGGACCTTCGAAAATCTCTGGTTAACTGTCTGGAATTAAGCGACCTCTCTGATCTCGCAGATGTTCATGGGCGGCGGTGATTACTTACCAGCAGGTGACCCGCTTGCTCGTTTGCCGCCTCTAGTATAAAAAAAAAGACATTTCACTTTTGACCTGTCTGAAGGACCTTAATTAAGCCATCTGACCCGGAACTTTAGTGGTTGTTCAAAGTTACAGGCCTTATAGTTGGCACCAGGGTTTAAACAACTAAGAGGAAGGTATTAAATATAGTAACAGACTGTTGGCGACCAGCAACGAACCTCCTTGTAAATGCTAATACCAGTATAGTTTATATTTTTCAGTATTACATTTGTGATCCTCTGTTGTCTGATATCTGTAACACAAGCTACTTAGGAAAGAGTCAGGTCAATGTTGTGCGAATTTACTTATACTTACATATTAGTAAAATTCCACTCGGCACTGGCAAGGCGCAAGCGCAGGGCCATGGTAAACAAACATGCATAGGTATTTCTAGACAATTCACTTGTAAGTAACCTAAATATGAGGGTATGGAGCAGAGAGTGCACTCGTGTCTGCAATACACTTGTGTAGCATAACAGTCTGTCAGTGTCGGTTGGTGCTCGTTGAGATTAGCCGAATTATCGGTTAGGGTGACAGACATTAATTAATATCTGTCGAGGACTGAACCTCGATGTATGAAACCTCATTTGTCTACTTTTATGGCGCGAAGAACATTTTGTTCTTTTTTCAAATATCGCTGCTCTTTTGTTTTACATACCTACGTCAATATTTTTCTGCACCTTATAGGACATTGAGCGAACATGTAATGTTTACGCATTAAATTAACTTTTTATACAGTTTTTACTTTGTCCATTATTACTAAATACCACCCCCACGTCTACCGAATCCCGCCGGCACATGCTGCCGGTACAATATCTGAGAAGAAGGGTGACGCAATTTTCTCGATTTCAATCACAACTGAATTATATTTTTTTATTTAAATCGAATAAAATAATGATTCAAGCAGTCAAGTTCCACACTTCCCACTATTTCAAAACAAAATTTTGGATTTACTTTTACGGAAATATCACTAAGAAATATCAAGAAACTTAGGTTAAATCAAAAAGAAAACATAATTATTGTATCTTTGTTTTGCTCGCATAAGTTTTTATGCTACTCGGCAAAGCATTTCTAATCCGTCCTTATATTCAATTTGGCCTTCATAAAATCAACAAGATACAAGCAAATGTCGACTTTATTCCATTTATCTAAGTTCACTATCACCTTAATAAAAATATGGACACTGTATTTTTAGTTCCAAAAGTCTGTACATCGAACGTAAAATGAAAGGATAAAACATAAATAAATCCATCCATACTAAATATTATAAATGCGAAAGTAACTCTGTCTGTCTGTCTGTCTGTCTGTTACTCTTTCACGCCAAAACTACTGAACGGATTCAAATGAAATTTAGTATACAGATGATCTAGACCCTGAGAAAGGACATAGGCTACTTTTTATTGCTAAAAGGGGGTTGTTAGGGGTTAAAAGGGGGGTAAAAAGTTACTTTTCCACGCGGACGAAGTCGCGGGCGGCCGCTAGTTGTTTATAAATAAGTAATAAGACAATACCTAGCTTGCGGTCAGCCTCACATCAGGTTACTACAACCTGACAAATTTTCTCAATTGTTATTCGACCTGATGCATTGTGTATGACAGTAAGTTAAGAAGAATTAAAAATTAAATCCGTTTTTAATCTCCATACAACCTACTATGGAGCTTAAAGACTGTTTTTTTTTTTGGGCAAATCGGAAAGTTCTCATGGTTGAATAAAATACTTGATAAAAAGACGACCATATAAAGGTCATGTTACGTAAAAAGTATTGCAATTTTATTATTTACTTATTTTGTAAAATCTTAAAGTAGGCACGTTTGTATGAAAATTCAAAAATTTATCTTTGTGAAAAATACGATATGGGCGGTTAGATATGCCCCTGAGTGTAGTTGGTCAGTAAACTACTAGGTAGGTACTTGAAATATCATCTAGAGGGTATCCAATAAAGTGCTTTATCGGATCTATACAATTGGGAAACAAGGATTTGTTTGTTTTGATCTAATAGGCTTAATAGGCACTTAAGTTTGAGTATCGACGTACATATTGAATCTGTTTCTCTGTTATGAGCTTTATGAAGCTGCAAAGTCTTGGAATAGATGCTGTAAATTGAAAAGTAAAGTATAAGCCTATAAGTCCCACTGCAGGGAAAATGCCTCCTTATGTCAAATCAACTACGAGTACTATGATAGGATTAGGCTTAATCACGCTTGCCTAATGCGAAGTGGTCGCAAAAATTCGAAACGTCCATTTTTCATTCTACTTTTCCCGAGCACTCCCTGACGTGTCCAGCGGCGCGGGCGCATACGTCACGGATTTGCGGCGCAAGTTCATAGAGAGCATGAATGGTGCGCAAAAACAGCACATCCGGCAGTTTAGCACATTTCTCACGCGCGGTGCAACACATAAGCTGTAGCGTTTTTCACCAGAAAAATATCTGTTGGTGCGGGAATCGAACTGGCGCTCAATCATGCAAAACACCACTGTTTTGCATGTTTGTAACAGTGGGTGGGACGCATCGGCATGAATGGGCAGGCTCCACGGCCTCATAGGAGACCGCCGCGGCGTGAAGCTGCGCCCGCGCTATGTTTCGCCGAGTGAGTGTGCTGGAGGCCCATTCGGGGGAAAATACGGTTAGAAGGTTTGCAGCGTACTTGTTACTCCACTGGTGTTTTGGGTGTCTATGGACAGCGACAAGGCGGTGCTTATCATCAGGTGATCCGTCTACTAGTCAGCCCCACCTGTTTTTGAACCATGTCGATCTGTACATAAGAGCAAAAACCTATGAAATTTTTCGTTAACTTATGGCCTATTAAGGGTAATCATATTAAAAAAATCATTCTGTAATATAAGTAACAAACACAATATACCTACCAACACCCTTCAAGATCTTTTGCGCTGGGCCGGATGGTGCATTTGGTAAACAAACGTCGAGTGATTCCGCTCCCGCCCACGTTTGGGCTACAGGCCAGTCTTAGTTTCCACACTCCGATGCGAGAGTTGCCCAAGTGGGCCGCTTTGACGCGGCTTGTTCCATACTGTTACCCGCGCCTGCGCAGAATCAAGAACACAATAAAACTCGCGTACCATCACACTCATTATACTGATTTGCTTGAGTCCGGAATTGCTTTTATATTTTTGAATGGCACGATTGTGTTTTCATCAAAATTACAAGACTACTACGTTCAGAAGGAAATGGAAAGGAATTATTTCGGTAAAAAGACTGCTTTGACATATACAGATTATTATTATTATTATATTTTATTTATTAATCAAATATGTTTAGGTACATAAAAAGATGGCCAGACATGACGAATCTATAAGAGTTTGTTTTTGCCATTTGGCTACGGAACCCTAAAAAGTGATGCCAATAGTGCTGTCACTAGTAGTTTACAGCTATTTTGAATACAGATTATTTTGAATTCCGAATATGCCGTCACTTTTGCTGTCACTATATTTAATTTTTGTTTTCGAAATTCAGCCCTAATCCATACTAGTCGCAAGTTAGTTAAGAGGCTATACGAATGAAACTAGCGCCGTCAACCTATTTACACTGATTGTGGCGAAAATACGCTATTTTTTAAGAAAGCAAAACATTACAGACTTAGATTTATCTAAGTCTGTAATGTTGTTGTTGTTTATACATTGTATTGCATCTTGAAAAATCCAATTTACTTGGATCTAAGTCTGTAATGTTTTATTTTCTTCAAAAATATCACATTTTCGCCACAATCAGTGTAAATAGGTTGGCGGCGCTAGTTTCATTCGTATAGCTCCTTAAAACCAACCAACCAATTTCCAAAATGCCTAGCAATAACCTAAAGTAAATACCTAATAAAAAAGAAAGCTTTTTTGCGAATGAAGCCTTCATTGGCAGCGACACTTTTAGCGCGCACATGGTGTAAGGTTAATATTAGTGAAGTTCCACCCCCATAATTAATTGGTCACATTAGCCGCAGAACTGACAACCGTTGGAGCCATAAGGTCCTTGAGTGGAGACCGCGACTCGGCAAACGTAGCGTTGGACGCCCTGCTACAAGATGGGATGACGACATTCGAAGGCTGGCTGGAGTGGGCTGGATGAGAGTGGCCGAAAATCGGGAGCGGTGGCGTGCATTAGGGGAGACCTATGTCCAGCAGTGGACGAACGTGGGTTGCTGATGAATTAATTCTCAGCAGTTCTCGACCATAACACAAACTTTTTGCAGCAGCAAAACTATAGAACAAATTTTATCAACTGAGGTATATCCGGACCTAACCGTAAACGGTACCTGTAATAAGGCATGGGAACATAGTTCCCGCCATTTTGAACGTTATTTATCAAAGCATAAGAGTGAAATCCATCGAAATTTTTCTTTCACACGTATGTACGAGTGAAAAATTCTGAAAGAAAAGGTTTAACCCATTATGATTCATAGGATATCCTATGAATCATAGTATGGGTTAAACCTTATTAAACAGAGATCACTTTTTAAAGGGGCAGCTGCGCACTTGTGTCTTCACTGTTGTTTTGGATGTCCATAAGCGGTAGTAATCGCTTATCATCAGGTGATCAATCTGTTGGTGTGCCCCTAGTCTCATAAATAATACATGTGTAATCATGTAGTTTCCTGAGCTAAGTACTTATCATTCGAGCCGGTCTATTCATAACGAAGCATGGCTCTCCACGGGGCGTTACAATAGAGTAAAATTCAATAACTGATACCTGGTGGCAGGTGAACGTGGCCTTAGACTGAAATGCAATGATCCTCTCAATTATACCGGGAAATAGTGATGTACAGTCACGACTTTTAATTTGAGACCCACTCAAGGTTAAACGTGTAGCAAACTTTCGCTATTATAGCTAATATTTTAACGTGTCAAAGTCATAATATTTACCATCGACAACTTTATTTTTCAAGGGGCAACCGTGCAAAAACGTCAAATTGAGCGAGGGCATACTATGATTACCTACCAGTGTTTTCCGAGTAATTGTTACTATTTGTACTGGGACTCGGAATCCAGTGAGTTGTAACCTACACGTATAGAGAAGCTAAGCCAAACAAAAAAAGTGTCGCGAAGGAAGCGGTGGCTAGTAGTAGGCGAGTAAGTACGTTGTTGCCGCCGGCGACAACTCATGGCGCTAAAAACTCAATCCATTATTATATAAACTAAAATCCATTATTATATAGTTACCATTGCTATACCCTTTCAAGGTCCATGTTACCTACTTAAGTTTGCCTAGTCAGTATTAATTGTAACATACTGTTATATTAGCCTTAAGACTGCAAAATGTAACATGTGCAATTTAATAAATAAATAAATAAACTGGTTTACTGCGGCGGTTCTTTATAAAAACACTAATAATATTAGATCTATGTCAGAACCCTCGACCCTTATACATCCCTACCGGGATCACGCCCGCTGTCAGCCATTTCGGCTGAAATTCACAATTACATTGGTATTAATTAACGTATTTTCCCTCTGTTTTAGACAGGTAGGTAGGAAATTTTATCCGTGGATGAGCAACGCTTCGGCACGGATGAGCCGGCTTGACCGCAGGTGCCACAGCCACAACACCGGCGTGAAGCAGCGCCTGCGCTGTATTTCGTTGAGTAAGGGTACGGGAGGCCCAAATGGGGAGAGGGGGGAACGACCCTAGCAAAAGGTTATTGACCTGCATTATTTTGTACCCTAAATGGGAAACGTCTTTCGATTCAAACAGAATTGGTCACAAGTGCATATAAATAATAAAGCTTAAAGTCGCTTTAGATAAGACGAACTAAAGTGGGTTTCTTTCATTGGGATTAGTGAAGCATGAAACCAAGCTCGAATCAACTGGGATATTATTCTCTTCGATTTAACTTAGATACACTGTTCAAGATAAGTAATTAAAATAAAAGATGTTGATTGCCATTGCCATCCGGTTAGTCAATCATTCCATATTTTGAGGGCTTCGGTATTAAAACGACAAAAATTTTACGGTGTATAAGCTAGATCTTGTGGAAAAGAGTGGCGCATACATGGGACGGCCAAATGGTCGAAGGCCAGGCAAAAGCCTCCAAAGGCCTCCATCATAGAAATCAAGTCAACGCCACTATGAAAAAAATAACTATACAGGGTTATTTTTTAAACACCGACATCCTTCAAACCACCTTGTCTACCGGCCATTCTGAACAACAATTGTTCTATGACTGTTGAGAATAGCCTTAGAGTCCCTAGAAGTAATAAAAGAACTATATAAAAGGTACACCATTTAATAATTTACACAATCACTTATTTTTCACTTATTTACACGACATATATCAAACTAGAAACCATAAACTATATTACAAAAGAGTATGTATGTGGCCGTCGCCAACATGGTCCCCCCGGTGTGACAACACCAGAAGGTAGGAGGTGACGGTCACAACCAGTTATGAAAGGGGAGGCGAAAAGGTAAGTGAGAGGTCACACACACGAAAGGTGATTTGCTCACGTGACCTATGACCGCGTGAGGGGTCGCCGTCTACAATTGGTTGCGACAGGAACGTCGGGAGTCTTGAGGCTCCACATTCTTCTAGCTTCCTCCCATTGATCCAAATCTTCCATGTCAGATTATAGAACGACGGTTGGCTGAGGATCTCCAACAGAGGGAATAGTTGCCGAGGCCTTGTTGATGCGGCAGCGCAGGCATGAACTCGCCACTCTTTTAACGGCTGGTCTGAGGCCAACAACATGGAACCGCTGCCGGAGGTCGTTTATCACCAACTCATTGGTTGAATGCGCCGCACGTTCGTGGTGGTACGCGATCAGTATTCTGCATTCTGACCACTGCGTCTTTCCCGTTGATGACTACCGGGTTTCTTTCAAAGGCTGGCAGTTCTGGCATTTCCCCTAGCGCTGTGATTCGTCCCGATAGGCGCAGCAGATCGGCGTGGCGGCAGAAAAAGGTTGACAAAGTACATCAACAGCGACAGGCAACAAAGTCTAGCTGGCGTTTGCCAACTCAAGTTCGCATGTAGTTCTCTTGAAGCACAGGCACATGGAGCTACTTGCACGTGTGACGTCTTCTGGAGACGGTTCTCGACGACCTGACGCAACAAATTGAGAACGGGAGAAGTTGAGATAGACAAGTTAAAAGGACTGTGACCAAAATTAAAAGTTCGCCTTTAATCTTTACGCGAGGCAGGCGACTCTCGGGAATGACAACGAGATCTCTTCGCCTCATAGTTTTAGGAAACCACTCATCAATAAGGCCAGAAAGCCGAAGGGCTGGAGGGCCACTGGGCCAGAAGGGCCGAGAGGGCCAAAGGACCGGGAGAGCAGGAGAGTCTTTAGTATTAGGAGGGTCTTCAACCTTAGGAGACACAGACTCTAAAGGGCGACGAAAACGAAAAGGGTCCAAGTCAGTAGAACCAAGGACTAGATGGCCTAGAGGGCTCGACGCTAGTGGACCAGGGATCGAAATATGAAGAGGGCCCGAAGCCAGGGGGGCCCGTTCTAGACACACATATGCCGCAGAGTTAAAACCCAAAGGGCCAGAAGCCGGGGGGCCAGAACCGCTCAGAAGTGGCGAGCCGGGAGGGCTAGCGGTCGGCCCGGGAGTCTCAAGCAGTAGTAGGCCGGAGGCCCAACCGTCAGACCGGAAGGGCAAAGGGGCGGTGGGGCAGGGAGCCCAGCCATCAGACCGGGAAGGCTGAGAGGCGGCAGGCCAGTGGGGCCAGCGGTCTGGTTGGGAGGTCCTAGAGGCGGCGAGCCAGGAGGACTAGCGCCAAAAGGTGGCAGGCCGGTAGGGTCCACGCTAAGAGGTGGCAGGCCAGGAGGACCAGTGCCAAGAGGTGGCAGGCCAGGAGGAGCAGGAGGCGTCAGGACAGGAGGGCCAGAAAACGGCAGGTCAGGGTCGGCCACTACTGTCTGAAGAGTGCAAATTAAGGAGTCAAAGGTACTGTGGCCTACCACCATTGGCTCGCCCTGGGCGCACGAGGAGGCGCTACCCCACTCCCAACGTTGATCCACGTTGAGGTCGGTAAAGCCCTTGCACGATTTAAAATCATGTCCCGTCTTTCCGCTAAATGAACAAACCTTTTTACCGTCATTAGCCTTTGCTTTGTCTACGGTATGGCGTGACGCCGTCATGTTTTGACAAACACCGTCAGTTGTGTGACATTTGACGTTGACGGGTTTGGCGGCTACGTCAAAATGCATCACGTCATAACGACTACGTAGATTGGCTTCGCGCATTAAAAATTCCGACAGCAAATCTAACCTGAACGTTCTGGTATGCTCTCTTGAATGCGCGAAGTCAATCCACCTTGACCTCAAAATCGGAGTTAGCTTGCTCACGATTTCATTTGAGAGCTCCGGCGAGGCGAGGTATTCAGGTCGCTGCAGCAGGCGAACGACTTCGACGCAGTTGCGCACCTTGCACGCAAAGATGTTTAGCTCCCTGCAGTGGTCGTTAGCAGCCAACCTAGGTAGGACACGGAGGGCTGAAAGCTGTGACAAAATTATCTGCTCCGGCCGCGCAAAGGCTGTCTCTAGCGCGAACATGACCTCGGCCGGGTCTCGCGCGACAGCCAGCAGGACGGCGACAGAGTCTCGCGCCGCTCCGCGCACGGCAGCACTCAGGCTCAGAAGGTTCTCGGCGGGCGTGTACGACGCACATGTATCCGCGTAAACCTTGCTGAAAACAAGCCAGTCGATCGGTCGGCCGTCGAAAACAGGCAAATGGTAACTGACCTTAGTAGTCTTCGACATTGTGGCCGCCGCCAACGCTTCTATGGCTTGCGCTAAATGTAGAGTGTTGTCTTCATAACATTTATTATTTTTGTTACAATTTTGATTGTGACGTGTACCTAATGTATAGTGTTCTTCGGTAGCTGGCGGCGGGCAAGATACGCTCGATCGTGAAGTAGCGGGAGTGATCATTACTGGTCGTGTCCCCGCTGAGTGCTCTGCAGAATAGGCAGGCGCGGGTGGAGCGACAGCCGTACCCGGCCCGCTCTCGTCACCTGTCGCGCCTACCACAGCAGCACAAATGGGTGTAGGGACACGACTGTAGGGCGATGCGGCGGCTGCGTCCCCGGCAGCAGCCTGTGGGGGCGCCGTGCGTGCGACCGTATCTTGACCCTGTAATGAAAAATCAGTAGCTCCCAGCTGAATAGTGGCATCATGCCACTCGCTCACGCTGGCGCGCCCGGACCGAGTCCTGACGCGACTCGAGCGGCGGCGGCGTCTCTGCTCCTCGGCCTCGATGGCCGCGAGCTGAGCGCGATACTCCGCCTCCGCGCACTCCGCCTCCGCGCACTTCTTGATGTACTCCGCCTCCGCCGCAAGCCACCGCGCCCGCAGTGTTGCGGACGAGGCTCTTGTGGTCGTTGTGGAGGCGCTGAGGACACTGGGCTCACAAGGCACATTTTTGTTCTGGGCGCGAGTAAACATTATTTCAAAATTAAATATTCACACTATTTACACACACACTGACACCACTTTGTTGAGAATAGCCTTAGAGTCCCTAGAAGTAATAAAAGAACTATATAAAAGGTACACCATTTAATAATTTACACAATCACTTATTTTTCACTTATTTACACGACATATATCAAACTAGAAACCATAAACTATATTACAAAAGAGTATGTATGTGGCCGTCGCCAACAATGACTTTAGTAAATTCGCGAAAAAAATTTTCAAGTTTTCATACAAAATCGGTCACGTGACTGGTCATTTTGTATGGGAAGTTGAAAAACTTTTCAACGAATTTAGAAAAGTCGTAGAAGGATGGTTAGTAGATAGGGTAACCAACCTGGATGGCGGTGTTTAAAAAATAACCCTGTACCTATATAAAACAAATCCATCATAATTATTAAGAAGACAGTGGGCACCTAATAAGTCTCCTCAGCTCAGAATATGTCGGGGATGCGTTATGCGCACCATGGACACAAAATAATTACACACAGAAGGTAGACTCAGCCTGATTTTGAATTTAGACGAGTTCGTTGACATATGCTAGGGTTGTTGCCCGGCATGAGTAGGTACATAAGCGCGCGGCCTCTACCACAGACCTCGACAGTTCGACAATCTTATGTCATAGGCTAGGATTAATGTGGTCGAAAAGGCGTATTTCCCCGTTTGTGCGCATGCGTGAGTACATGACACGTTTTAGCTCTTAGTGGGCAGCCTACTTTCTGTGTGTAATTATTTTGTGCCATGGATTAGGTATAGGAAGCCAATGCTCACTTTGGGTCGGCCAATTATCTCAAGGTCTATTGTCTTCGCTTCTACAGTGATCGTCCAGAGGGCATCATAGCACGAGCCAGACGATATTTCCACATTGCAGTTCACTTTGTACAATTTTATATGACAATATTGGTTGTTTTGTTTTTATTTCACTTAGCGGTTTCTCGCTCTCGCTTTTAGGGTTCCGTAGCGGGACGGTCAAAGATTCGTCGTGTATCTGTCCATCGTTCTGTTCCGAAATGCTACTCACACATTTCAAGAACAAAAACCAACGTTATTATATTGCTACCGTCTCTTGATCGTTTCAGGCGTAACGCACTTTGTGTAGTAGTATAGTCGAGCCGTTGTATCATGCCCGATTTGACAACACCTTTTTTTAAATTTTGCACTTATCCTTGTTATGAGGAACACATTTCGCGAATCATAACGAACTACTTTTAAATCATAAAGTTCTTTATGATTCGCGAAATGTGTTCCTCATAACAAGGATAAGTGCAAAATTAAAAAAAAGGTATTGTCAAATCGGGCATGATACAACGGCCCGACTATAGTACCTACCAAGTACGTTATTTGAATAGTGTTACAGTATCGATTATTTATGATCGATGCCGTTAGAAATCACAATATTATCGACAGTGTTGTCGTCAACAATACTGCTCCAATTTAGCTATAGGTTTTTTATGCATGTCCTATTCAGATCAGTATCACTGCGACCAGTTTGATCTATTGTGATCGCCGCTATGCTACTATTCAGTCCCAAACCCTGCACTTTTAGGAAAGTTAATTCATTGTATGGGTCTGAGATCCCTAGCTTCATTGGGGCTTCATTAGTATGTGCTTTCCCAGATGTATGTTACGTTTTATTATCGATACTGTCAATAATATCGATAGCCTATCGATAGTCTAATAATATGTAAAATAAAAATCACGCGTTGGACGGAACCCTCACTGTGCAAACCCGACTCGCAGTTGGTTGGTTTTTAATTACTTACACTTTTTGCTGCAGCCAAAGCACTTAGTGACTTAACACTGGCAAAAACTAAATGTAAGATAGCAAAATGTAATCGAAATGTATTTCCACGCCTTGTTTTAGTTTGTCAAGAACTCTTTTGAAATAAATAAAAAAGTGGCCAAGTGCGAGTCGGATTCGCCGACAAAAGGGTTCCGTAGCTGCAAGTAACATTAACTTCGGAGGTATTATTTTTGTTTATTGGCCTGTATTGTGTTCAGGACACAGTTAATTTTGCCAATGTCAAGTGTTATGTTGAAAAAGTAGTCAACAGTCGAAGTCAGTCGAAGTCACAGTCACTCAATAAAACGCCGGTGTTTAGCGTTTTAATGTCCTGAGGATTCTGTGGAGACAATTTTTAACAAAGTCGTAGGTTTTAAGACTCTATTAGGTCAAAGCAAGTTGTTTACGTGACAACTGACAACTTACTCGACACACAATAGCTGTGTTAAAAACGACACAATTCAATGATTCTTATATTATTCTTTGGATTGCATCAGCCGATGCGGCTTGATAACCACAGAATCAACTTCGGAGGTGGGAGGTATTTGTCAGTTTTATTATTTTAGTAATTTCGTTTCGCATCAGAGACAATGGCGGCGTGATATATAGCAATAACTACATTATAGGTAAACGGGCGTCCTTCCCGATATTCCAGCTTGTACCAAGATAATTTACATGAATGCTTGTACGGGGAATCTGCACATTCTACAGCACAGTTCCGATATTGTAGCCAGGAAACAGTAGTTAATCAGTTCTGTTTAACAAACAATTACTGGTGAAATTGGACATAACATAAATTCACGATTCTATACTGAAAGCATTGAAAATAGCGCTGTAATTGGTGGTTTTACAACTAAGTAATAGAAATTTTGAATTTCAATTTCAATGCAATGCATCTTAGGATATATTATCATTGTGTTTTTTTTTTGCAATATGGTAAGCTAGCTGTTGTCCGCGACTTCGTCCGCTTCGAATAGTATCTTTTCGTAGCATTTTAATTATTTATTTAATAACTAGCGGCCGCCCGCGACTTCGTCCGCGTGGAAAAATAACTTTTTACCCCCCTTTTAACCCCTTACAACCCGCTTTTCGCAATAAAAAGTAGCCTATCTCCTTTCTCAGGGTCTAGATCCTCTGTATCATTTAAATTTTGTTGAGTAGTTTTGGCGTGAAAGAGTAACAGACAGACAGACAGAGTTACTTTCGCATTTATAATATTAGTATGGAAGTATGGATTTTCACCCCCCCTTTTAACCCTTAAGAGCCCCCATTTTGCAATATATAGTAGCCTATGTTCTTTCTCAGCGTTTAGTTTAGACCATCTGTATACCAAATTTTATTCAAATTTCGTTCAGTAGTTTTGGCGTGAAAGAGTAAACAGACAGACAGAGTTACTTACTCATATATTAGTTAGGATGGTATTTTGATTGACGCTTTATTTCAATACGCAATAAAGACTGTCGCTAATTAAGATAATGAACATTAAGGTTTAATTACGTTCTCTGAATGCGCAGTTATTTAGTTTCTTATGCCCCGTGTGGGCGGGAACACTGTGTTCTATATAGAGGGCGATGAAATAAGGGAAATATTCAGAATGCCAATGCAATTACGCTCAAGGTAGGTTATCTAACGCGATAATATCGCAGTAACCAGTTGCAATGAATAACTACATTACATTACTTTTGAAAAACCGAAATAAATACTAAAACCGTGGATGAACCACGCTTCGGCATGAATGGGCCCGCTCGGCCGGAGTGATACCACGGCCTCACAGAAGATCGGCGTAAAGCAACGCCTGCGCTGCGTTTCGTCGAGTGACAAATGACAGCACTGTTGGGATATTTTTTTTAATCACTAAGTTTCGTATTTTAACGTAGTGATGACTTGCTCAGTGGTAGGTATCAAAGATCTTTACTTTAGAACATAGAACCACACAGAACTATGTTTACTTTACAGAAAATAGCGACGGCTCAATGGCAGAGTATAATATAATCCTCTGAGGCTCAACGCAAGAATGTTTTGTTTTGGTCCGAACCGAATCCGATGCCTTTGGCGGATGAGCTAAAGGCATTGGTTCGATTCTCTATCAAATGCCTGAACGGGCCTGTCAAATTATAGTCGGGGAATGTTCTGTATATTCGCGCTTTGGATATACCTCCGGCAGGGCTGTCGACTATCACATCATGTATATTACACAACCCTTTTCTTTTTTGGTGACCCAGGTGAAATGCCGCCGGCTCGTAGTTTTTTCGTAGTGCAAATGCAAATTTGCAGCGCCTTATGCACACCCTCGGCTGGGAGACCGACGGGTAGTGTTGGACACTCTCATATGAATAATACCTCATGAGCAGGGAAAATTCAGGTTTGGTGAAAATAAATAAGAGGCAGCTTGTTTCCAAATTGGCGCGTATAATCGAAGTAAAAAAAAAATATAAAGTAGCACAGATATCAAATTGATGCCTAAGAATTATGAATAAAAATTAAAAATAAATTAATGCGGCGTGGCTTCGGAATTTAAATCCACGGAGGTTTCATTTGACGAAAAGGCTCCAACATGCCCCCGCGCGTTGAAAGCTCCAGCTTTCAACAGAAGTTCTTAAAGGAAGCCTTCGAGTCTTGCTCAATGTCTTCATGGGACAATAACTAATGTCAGCCAACCAGGATGCCAGGAGTACTGACGAACTGAAGTGTTGCTACGTCTTAATCTTCGCATAAAGTTTCCTTTCTTCAGGGGTAGTAAGTGATAATTATCCTCAGCTTACAAGCATAATGATAACGCTCAGCAGAAGCTCCAGCATGATTCGAGGATCCATTTTGTTAAAAAGTCCTGAAGAACTGGATGCGGTTACGGATAAGGCGTCTTGCAGAGACGTCACTCGTAGCTTAGAGTTGGCAGCAACGTAAGTGAATGGCCATACGAAGTGTCCTGGTGTGAGAAGTGCGATGGCATCAATCTTCTATTATTGTAGTCGAGAGTCCGGGAATACAGGATCGTCTTCATTTGGACCAGTGTAATGATCTTCATGAGTCAAACTACCTAAGTTACAATTTCCCAATACTCTCCTTAAAAACTACCTAAATATATTTGAAGATTATGTGACACATTCTCAAAGGTCACTGCAGAGAGGACTGATCAGGACTGTAGGCCTTAACACAATAAACGCTGTACTTAGCTAACGTTCTGCACAACTAACTTCAAATTAGCAATAACAGGAAGAATTATTATGCGACAAATAAAATAATGAGGTCACAATCACTGAAATAAGCAAGCCAAAACTTGTAAAATGCCCACTACTTATTAAGTAAATGAAGCAATAAAAAGACAGTTTAAAAAGGTAACGCATTAAAATAAACATAAATCATACTTTATAGAAAGGGTGACCCCGGGAAGTCGCTGCTCTGGCAATCCAACTTTGATCCAACCTAACACAGAGACTTAACTTTTACTTTTAACTTTTCGATGAATGAAAATAATGTATTAATAGAAAGTAGGTAATACTTTATGCACAGACTGACTTTAGACAGCGACTAAACTACTGGCTACTAGAACAACCCTAACTTAACTTTAATAAAGTAAACCTGAGTACCTACGTAAACTTATAATAATTATTGAATTATATAAATCGATAAGAGGACTGTATTTTCATAAGGCGCTTTTTCTAATAAGGGAAATTTATTAATGAAGCGAATAACTCGTATTAATTAATTATTGAAAAAACACTACATTTTAAAAATATAAATTGAGATAAAATTGCTATATATAATAATAAAGTTTATTTTTCTCAGCACAAACAACACAGATTACAGATTATTGTAAAAAAGGTACAAGCAGATTGTTATGCGGTTTGTGTGAGGTTAATTGAATTAGTAGCAAGACCTATTAATAGCAAGGTAATAAAATTAGTTCAATCACTTTAAACATTACGGCACGAAATTAAATTGTGAATTAAACATATTAATTAAATGTGAAATAAAAAGATAAGTAATTAATAGTGAATTAAACTTATCACAAATCAATAACGCACATAACTAAGTGATATAATAATAATAATTTAGTCCATCAATATTGACGGTTTTAATTTGACGCAGACGTACCTAGACAGGTATTCAGTAGGTAAATAACATCAAAATAAATGGGTAAGTACATGAATGGATAATCAGTTAGTAGACCGTACCTAACGTGACATTACAGGGTTACTCGTACCTACTGTACTTACATAATAATTTCGTTTAGGAT
Source organism: Cnaphalocrocis medinalis (assembly GCA_014851415.1). NCBI lineage: Eukaryota > Metazoa > Arthropoda > Insecta > Lepidoptera > Crambidae > Cnaphalocrocis > Cnaphalocrocis medinalis. The sequence goes on from JABMDO010000387.1 coordinate 17,570, forward strand.
AGTAATGTGATGACCTACGGCTGTTGAAATTAACATGCCGAATTTGACTAACTTGCCTTTTATCATGAGAGTCATCACAGGAATTTAAGTTCCTAAAGTTGGACGAAATGTTTTTTACTGATGAGTAATCCTTGTTTATAGGACCAGATACAATCCAGCCAAGTTTGGTTTCGGTTAATACAGGCTTACCGTCACCTAGTTTTATTCTCTGGCTTCCTAATAAGTCCCAGAATACATCAGCCCCTAAAATGATGTCAACAGAAGCAGGCGTGTTAAAAGTGGGATCAGCCAAATTAATCTTAGAGGGTATATTTAAGTCGGAAACATTTACCCTACGACTCGGTAATTTTTCACTAATAGTTGGCAATACTAAACATTGAAGTTTTTGTGAAATAATCATCATTAAGTGACTTCATGGACACTTGACACATTTTATTGATTTTTGTCACCGATTCATTAATACCTTGAAGAGATCTATTCACATTACATGTAGGCAGCTTAAGCCGCTCATACATAGATTCGGTCATGAGACACGACGTGCTCCCTGTATCGAGGACCGCGCGAGCGATGTGTTCATTGTTGTGCCTATCAAACAGTTTGACCAACGCCGTAGACAACAACACTTCACCAGAAGCACTGCGCGCTGGTGCCACGCTGGCGGACAGAGCCACGTCCGCATCAGCCGCGGGAGACGACGGGTCGGGGTTGACAGTGACCTCTGAGGTTGAAGATGAGGAATCAGGTTTATTATGAAAATGAATATGAACAAGCGTGTTATGCTTGCGGTGACAAAAATTACAACCTACCTTTTTGCAACGATTAGCAAAATGATTTTTACTAAAACAATTGAAGCAAATCTTAAATGATGGTATAAGTTGCAATCTTTCTTTACTAGATAGTGCCAAAAATTGAGGGCAAACACTTAAATGATGATCTGAGTTGCACTTAGGGCAAGCTTGAAATTGTGAATGAGATTGAGCGTGATTATTACTATCGACAGAGACAAAGGTTTTAAGCTTTGATTGACCTTTAGTGCAAGGGGAATGATGATGAGTAGAGTCGCCGCGAGTCAATTCTAACGTCTCATATAAGTCAGCGCGCTGTCGAAGAAATGATATGAATGATTGAAATGTAATGCGCTGATTTTTGTCTAAGCGACCCTTATACTCCTCCCACTCGCGAAACGTTTTAGTGTCTAGTTTCTGCGTACTAATATGAATGAGAAGCGTGTCCCAATGTTCGACGGGCTCACCTAACGACTGTAATGCACGCAGGTTTTTATTTAATTGGTCAATCATATGCTTTAAAGTTGCGGATGATTCCCTTGTGATAGCCTCAATATTAAATAAGGACGACACATGATTTTGAATTAGCAAATGTTTATTGTCAAATCTATCACAGAGAAGCCTCCACGCAACACTATAATTCTGAGCCGAGAAGTCAATAGACTGGATCACTAGAGCAGCAGACCCTTCCAAGGAAGCCCTGAGGTAGTGGAATTTATTCACGTCATCTATGTCACAATTAGAATGAATTAAGCTGGAAAATGTATCGTGGAACTCGAGCCAGTTTTCGTAACATCCACTAAATTTGGGTAACTGGATAGTGGGTAATTTAACGAGTTGGTTACTTACTGATTTTCCAGAATCGTGACTAGAATCACTAGTAGGGTCTTGCTGTGATTTAGCATACGTATTTAATAAATCTTGAGCTCTAGCGACCGCGATATAATAATTAGACTCGAACTCAGACCTTTCTGTCAGTCGCACATTCACGTCATCAGCTAAACATTCTAAGCTAATTTGTACTTCATCAAATTTATCGTACATCAACTCAAGCTTGCCGAGCCGCTTTTGCAATTCATTTGCACAAAGCGGAGTCGATAATGAGTCGCCAAGCGAAATTAAATAATTACTAAATAAAGTTAACTGGCCTTTATAACTGCCTCTCTTCCTAATCAGTTCCTTCTCTTCAGTCATCTTTGGGAACGTAGGAAATACACGCTTAAGAACCTGAATTCAAATAAAAACAATGTTAACATACAATGTTTATACACCCTATACTTATTTATCGGTAGTTTTAACAATAAATAATTCAGTACTCAACAATCTTACAGATATTTAGAATCACAAAAATATAAAATAAAGTGACCTATTTATACCTAACTGTAATTAATAACTATAAATGTTCAATAAATAAAAAACTGAAATTGCAAAAACAAATAATAATTGCTTAAAATTAAATTCGTGCTAAGCGGTCGCACATGCGCAGCAAAGGCGCGACTTACCGCGAACCTAGTTTCAGTGCGAAATTGTCGCGAAATTACAACTAATTATTATTAAATAAGCGCAAACAAACTAGTTTCGGAATGCAACAAATCAATTTTATAAGTTTTATGCAAGAGTTAATGAGGTTTCAAGATACAATTACGAAATAATAACAACAAAATATAATGTACTGACCTCCGTATGAACATTTACATACTACCTTTACATGAGAGTATTGGGTTGAAATTATTAACTCCCCTAATTAATCCTGGTCCAAATAATAATATTTTCAGTCATCCGGCGTAGAATAGGGCCATGAGCAGGGAAAAATTCAGGTTTGGTGTGAAAATAAATAAGAGGCAGCTTGTTTCCAAATTGGCGCGTATAATCGAAGTAAAAAAAAAATATAAAGTAGCACAGATATCAAATTGATGCCTAAGAATTATGAATAAAAATTAAAAATAAATTAATGCGGCGTGGCTTCGGAATTTAAATCCACGGAGGTTTCATTTGACGAAAAGGCTCCAACACCTCAGCTGTTCTGAGGCCGGTCAATAGACATACCAACTAAAACACCTGGGGCTGTCCCCGGCTTATCCAGGGCTACGGAGTGGGATACGGGCTAAACAAAATATTAAAGAGGTCCTTTACATTAAATACACAAAATTCGTAACTATTATTTCGACATACATTGTCATAAGAAAGCCCCATGTGGTAAACAGCAGTCTTGCCACACCCTGAGTTTTCGTTTCCCTTATAATAATAATCACCGTTAAATTTTTATTGTATTAATCCCGCAGCCCTCAAAATAGGTAACACAAATAAAGCCCCTTAAAATGAGCATGATAAAAATTAGCAGGAAGGAAATGAATATTCAGAATTAATGCTAGTGAAGCACAAAAGAAAAAACAGTAACTATAATCTAAAGCTAAAATAAACTACCTACCAAAAAAAAAAGAAAAAGGTTAAAACAGAGTAGGCCCCTGTGGCAATGTTCCCAAAATGCTGGCAGCATTACCTCGTTGGATAGCGATGGAAATTCGCTGGGCGAAGTAGCTGCCGGCTTTTGGGTCTCCCGTGACTTCAACTAAGCGCTTAGTTAAGTCTCGGAAGAAAGAGAGAGCATCAGGACCCCACGGGCCCAGTGTTTCGACACCGAAAGCTACGAAGTGGTAGGTACCGGATAGATGCCTATACTTCGCAGCTTTCAGTTTCTCTGCAGCTTCGACCGCGGCTAGTGAACAACAGATTTTTATTGTGCTTATATTGATGGTGTAACATACTAAAGAGGCTTTATTCGTGTTACCTATTATGAGGGTTTCGAGATTTAAACGACTAAAATTTATCAGTGTTTTAACATGTCAATATTCCATTTAACAAATTGCATAAGCCGGTTATAAAAGGCGGATTTGCAAAACGAATATCCATTTACACCGCAATTTATGTTTCATTCAGTGTTGCCTTTTTATTTAGGTAAGCCTCTTTTAGTGAACACAATTCGAAAGTTTTATTAATAAAATGTATAAAAATACTATGACATGAAAATATGCCTCTCTTCGTGCAAACAAACGACAATACACGCTGACTTTTTAAATTTGTATATCTTAATTCCTCTTGTGCCAACTAATAGCGCGTCATGATGGGTTCCCTCATATTTCCCTATCGATGTTATTGACACTTTTTTTATTTGATAGGTAGCAGAGGAGCAGGCGGATCACCTGATGGTAAGCAATGCCGCCGCTCATGGACACCTGCAACACCAATAGAGTTACAAGTGCGCTGCCAACCTTTTATCCCTTTCCCCCCCAGGTCGGCCTCCGGTACCCTCACTCACTCGGCGAAACACAGCACAGGGGCTGCTTCACGCCGGTTTTCTGTGAGGCAGTGGTATCACTCCGGTCGAGCCGTCCCATTCATGCCGAAGCGTGATTCTCCCACAATTAAACACAACGTAACGTAACGCAATACTATCGATAAACTATTGATTTTTCTATCACTATCATACCATATAACACTAGTATTGACAAGGCAACAGGATAGGGTGCCTTATGCATAAAGAGACCTTTTTTATGCTCCATACGGGACGGTGGGCTCGTCTTACATCTACGATGGATTACGCTATCGATAAACGACGGGGAGACCCCAGCGACTTGTCATATCGATAACGGGACAAAAAGGGAAGATTATTAATAAAACGGAACAATTGTACGTCCCGGCGCTTTGTTTCGGGACAACGGGACAGGGGACCAAAAAACGAGACATAATGGTCACGTTACTTATGCATAAGCTGGCCGGTTGGCGCAATGGTAGTGACCCTGCCTCATACGTCGTGGGTTCGATCCCCACCCTGGACAAACATTCGTGTGATGAACACTTGTGTTTGTTCAGTGTCTGGGTGTTATATATGTATTTAAGTATTATATTTGTGATCCTCTGTTGTCTGATATCTGTAACACAAGTGCATAAGCTACTTAGTACGGAGTCAGGTCAATGTATGAGATATTGTGTGAATTTATTAATGTTATAATCGTCTGCCAGGGAGCGGACGGGTTATGTCGGGCTCCAGTGGTACTGGAGGCCTACCGACGAAGCCCCCAACGACGTTTCCTTCTTCGCCATAGTGGGAAGGAGGCATGTGTACTAGTGACCTATTAACGCCACGTCACTACCACCGTTCTCACTACGCGACTGCCGGGAAACCCGCCGCATTGTTTGGCCTGAGAACGTAAGCAAGAATCAGGTGAAGACGTTTTTATAAATTTACACTTTCACTGTTTTTGCATCGGTAACATTAGATGGATATCAATAAGCGTAACGTATGAGTTTCAGTTTATTACGGTAACCGTGGGAGAGCCACGCTTCGGCATGAATAGGGCGGATCTACCGGAGTGATGCCAAGAGGTCACACAAGGTCAATGTGACAGGTATATATGGTTATTCATTACGGGATGGGTTTCGTAAGTGACCTGGAAATATCCACTTTAACAGAACATACAATCTGGTTAGATAGCCTCAGGTGATGTCAAGCCCACGCATGGGTAGTGTTACTCCAACCAACTTGATATCAGTATTTGTGAAAAAGTGCCACATAAAAAAGTGCTAGAGTATTGAGAATTTTTAGTGAATTCAGGATTTGTCGCGGAATTTTCTTCTACGAACTTTAGTTTTGTAGTGGTTTAGGCATGGTTTAGGCACGTAATTATTTCCCGTAGGATTTCATTTGTTGAATTGGTTCGAAGCTAAAATAAATAGAAAGTACGCCTTCTAAACCCGAACACTGTCTTATTGTATAAAACCATATTGAAGCTTTTAGTGGAACTCATACTCATATTGATTTAATTTGTCAAGTGTGGAAAGTAAAATTTGTGGAAATAGTGCTAGATTTAGCACCAAAAGTGGTAAGTCGGCAACATTGCCAGGGTCAGAGAACAACAACGCGTATTGCGTCAAAGTTATCCTGTCCGGTGGCTTATTTGCATGTCCAGGGCTGTCACCCGGAATATTCATACTGGACTTTGCAAGTCTCTTGTCAACTCTGATTGAATAACTTCCTATATAATCTTGATTTAATGTTTGGATAAACGGCGTCGTAAGACCCAAATGTCCTCATACGAGGCAAAAACAATTGATTTTCTATTGTGTCTGCTGTCTGGGCCTTACGACGAAGTGTCGATAATACCAGTAATTGATAAAATTAGTAAACAAGCCTAGCTTTGAGCATTTTACTCCAAACATCATATAAAATCTTAGCAATTATTCACCTTCGTCTAGGTTTTTTAATACAAGTAATAAGTAGAATTCTTTAATTAATTCTCAATCAAAATTTGAATAAACGCTTGCGAAAACGTCCTTCATTACTGATCCCAAACTAAGGTTTTCCCTTGTGCTATGGAAACCAGAAACAACGAAGGAACTACAAACACCCAGACCCAACACAAATATCTGTTTCATCAACAAACATTTGTGTCAGTGCGGGAATCGAACCCGCGACCCTTACGTCTCAACCGGCGCTCAAACCATTGCGCTAAACGGGTCGTCAAAAGATTTTAAGATAAATATAAATAAGTAATATAGGTACTTAACTGATTTACGCTCCGTCGATGTAGTGGTTTAAGTACCGGGCCGTGATCTCGGTGTCCCGGGTTTAGAAAAAAGTTCGGCAAGAGTGCTGATTAAACGCAATCCCATAATAGTAGCGATGACTTGATTTCTTTGATGACTTGATTGATTTTTGGGGACAGTGTATAGCTTCATACTCAGAACTACAATTTGAAATAGACACTATTTCATATATGTAGTATGTCTCTGTTTATGAAATGAAAACCCCTTTTTGACAGGCTCAACCGCGGCTTGTCAATGTAATTCATATGCTCATTTCATAATTAATTTTACTGTTCTCATAATTTAATTCAAACAGTTTTCAAAAGCGCAATTAATGACATTCCTTGTTTATTACACCGTGCCCAATGTCTATAGTGTTCATTTTAATCCTTTTTGCATTAATTCAAATCGGCTAAGCTAAATCGATTAAATAAAGTAAACCGGCTGAAATTTTATTTTGGATAATTGGGTATTTGACTGTTTTTTTATGTGTTTAATCAAAAGACGCCTCAATTTAAGAAACATCGTTGAAAGATTCACTTGATTCTCATTTGAATTACCTGAGATATCACAACTTTAAGAGCACATATCTTGGGCAAACCCAAAAACGCTCTATACAAATGGCTTTTGAATTGTGACGTCACTACTCAAACTTCTGTATGCGCGTCTAGTAAATTTTGTTTGGTAGCTATATCAAATGTTTCGTTTAAGTAAATGGTTTTGTAATAAAAGTTGGTGGAAAACGTAGCCTATGATTATTTTTCAGGGTCTACTAGACCATCTGTAAAGGGACCGTTCAATTATTACGTATCTCTTTGCTCTGCTTACTTTTGATAAATTCAGGACGAGAAAGTATAATTTATCGACTGTTTTCGCTGACAAAAGGGGGGATGGGGTTCAAAAATCTGCTCACGTAACTTGAATGATCCCTTACCAAATAATGGTTCAAATGTACTTAGCACCTTATTCTATTTTGAGAGTATAATTTCAAAAGCAGCCCGAGTTCTCATGTTTCCTACTACATGTAGCCCCCAAACAAAGAGGCGAGGTACAGTGAATAGTTACTACATAATATTCTTACTACGGATTGTCAGACGGAGTACGGGCGAGTGACGAGCCCGGAACGGAATAGCTGAGGCACGTGCAAAGGTCACCAGTGCCAACACTGTGACATGAAAAATACCAAAACTAAAGTATCAACCTGCATATACCCTAAACTGGAATTCAAGACCAAAAAATGTACTGCAATAAAATGATCGTACAATAGTATACCCCTTTTTTTCTAAAAATACTCGTTGATGTAATTTATTTATTGGTAATTGTGATTCTATAATTTAAATAAAATATTTTATTAACTTTTTTTCATTTAAATACAAGACACTTTAATAAAAACTTAACCATCCGTAATTTTAGTTTTCAAATATGGTATTGCGCTTGTAACACTTCAGGTGTTAATAACATTTAGTATCTACCCACAACATTTTAACAATGTATGGAAACTTGACAGATTAGTCTGCACAATAAGAAAAATAATGCCAAAAAGGTTGGCAAAACCTGAAAACGTCACTTGAAAATGACATAAGTGACATTAACAGATTTGACAGTGACGTATCTGTCGTAGATTTTTGGTCTTGAATTCCGGTTTGGAGTATTAATATTGTGCCCTGTTTTTTAATCATGAAACCCGCATTTTTTTTGCTATGGGTGGCAGACGAGCAGACGCATCACCTAATGGTAAGCGATTACCGCAGCCCATAGATATCTCCAACACCAGTAGAGTCACAAGTGCGCTGCCAACCTTTTACCACTCACTCGGCGAAACACAGCGCAGGCGCTGCAACACGGTGGTTGTCTGTTAGGCTGTGGTATCACTCCGGTCGAGCCGGCCCATTCATGCCGAAGCGTAGCTCTCCCACGATTATCCGGCTGTAGGAAAACTATCAATACTTGTAGATTTCATCTACAACTCAGTTTACTCAGTTTGAGATATATAGTGTACTTAATTAAACCTATCAATACGAGTACCGCGATCTCAATCAAAAAATGTAGCAGCAAAAATTTGGTAGTTTTTTGTGTAGCCCGGAGCGCTCCGGAAGTTCGGACACACGGAGGGAATATAAAATATATATAGGTCATATTGCGTTCCCATATTCACACCGAAACTTTGTCGTTTAGTTTTTTATTATTACAAACGGCCACTAGGTTTCCAAAACGGTTTATGGAACAGATAGGCAGATTTGATTCAAACTTAAATAAATCTTATAGACAAATATTGCATTAGCTTATTTAAACACGGCACTTACAAATCGTCATTCATTAAATATTACATTTAAAACTATTTATTTATACCTAGATAATGTATAAATTTGCATGTTATTAAATGTACATGTGGATAGGTAAGATATACTAAAAAAATAGTAGATATAATGCGATTCTACCACCGGAATCGGAAAGTTGATTCTGATGTAGACCCGGCAAGGAACTCGTCAGTTACTCTTTTTAATCGCCATATTTTTTATTACAATGTGATCAATGTTCTTCCCCCTTCCCTTCGAAAAGTATTAATGCTACCCTCTTTACATCCTCAATGGAGGATTTTGCCGCCCCGTAGAAATTACCGCCCCGGAAGAAGTGCCGCTCCGGAACGATTGCCGCCCGGGGCGGAACGCCTCCCGCACGCACTACGCTACTTGCTGACTGTATGTGCATAATAGACCTGCCATTTTAAAATACTCTAAATCCAAATAAAAACTGTATTGCTTTTCCTGTATTTACAAGAGTATAACAATTAAAAACCTTTTGTAAGCCTCGTGCAGTCGACGGGGAATGTGAAAAAGGTATTTAAATTTTACCGTGAATCTGCTTCATACTCACATTCATGGTATCAAAAATACAAAATACAAAGTATTTGATTGATATATTTTTAGGGCACTGTGAATAGTGAAAATATATCCATGTTTTTTATGTTGTGGTTAACAGACGAGCAGACGGATCGCCTGATTGCCGCCATACCTTTTTTATTTATTTTTTGCGTTGGGGGAATGCTGCCGGCCCGATGTGCAATGGGCCGACGTCCTTATGCATACCCGTCTGCCGGGGGGCGGACGGGTTATGTCGGGGTCTCCTCCGGTAGACTGAAGGCCTATCGACTAAACCCCCAACGACGCTCCCTGCTTCGCCAGAGTGGGAAGGAGTCAATAAACTTTGACTACACGTTCCTTCCCAGGCGGGTTGCCGCCATACCTGCAACACCAGTGACTGACACTGAATCTGTAAGTAGTTTCTATTCTATAAAAATAAAAATCTTTAATTCTTTCCGTTTCCATATTTACGAGTATCTACTTACAAACAGACCATTTGATACGCTCACGTTTACAAAGTTCAAGATAAGTTTTCTTAGCGTAAGATCCAGTCACAACCTACCCCCAAATCCCCTTCTTCTCTCCCACTTTAAGAGTGTCTTAAAACCATATTTTTAAACTTAACTACATAGTTGGTATTGGAAATGTACCAACAATATTAAATTCCTATTCGCAAATTACCAGCTGCAGCTGATTTACTTACTTATTACGCTGACTCAGCAACCCGAAATAGACCTTGGCCTTCAACACGAGAATTCGCCACTCCACTCTATTCTCAGTCACCTCTTGCCAATCCGGCCTTTGAAGGCGACCAAGATCCTTCTTGACCTGGTCCATCCAGCGATATGTGGGGCGTCCCCCGCTGGGCGCTTCCCGGTAAATTGACCCAGGTAAGCTCGCTTGACAGCACGATCCGACTCCATTCAATGTGACCGAGCCAGCGCAGCCTTGCTGACATTGCTAGGTATAATAAATTAATAATAAGAGTATACCTACAATACAACAATAATATACTATGATATCTAGGCTAATTCACTTGAAATTAAACCGGCGGTTACACCCTAGTTCTATGCAGTAAATTTACATAGTCAGCCAAGTGATGTGACTAGAGAATAGCCGACTAACACTCGATAGTGTGGGTTACTCTTAGAGTCATGAAAATGGTTTTTCCCTCACAGAAAACCGACGTGAAGCAGCAACCATATTTTATTAAGTGACTGAAGGTATTAGGCGCAGTCTCGAGGGAGAGTTTAAACGTTGGCAGCGCACTTGTGACCCCACTGGTATTCCAAGTCCATGGGCGGCGGATATTCCTTACCATCAGGTAATCCGCCTGCTCGTCTGAAACGCATCAACATTTTGTTTGGGGCTATAAGCTTGTAACTTCTCTTTTTTGGTTTATTCGACATCCAAATCAATATTTGCAAAAGCATTCCAGATACGAGCTAAAATAGGAAAAAACTATTTGTATGGAAATAATGAAAAGGTATAGAGTAAATCCAAAATAAAATGATTCAATGGGAGTTATCATGTGAAAAATCCGCTAAATGGCGAACTTTGGGACTGCGGCCAAATTACACGATGATGAATATAATTTTTGATGTGAAATGTAAAAATGTCACTAAACAACTATTGACGTTGTTAAACCTCAGTATGGGTCGAAATTTAATAATGACACAATTACTTATGAATTCATTTTTAGGGTAGTTGGGATTGAATAAAAGCATTGTTTTTTTTTAAATGATTTATTAGCATTAAGGGTTGATTTTTCAATAGTGTGATAACAGTTAACAGACCGATAAAATGTAATCCAATTTATGGTAACTGTCACTCTATGTTATACAATTATGGTAAGATGTAAGACAACTTTAATTCGCCGGGTAACTCTTTATTGGTCTGTTAAATTTTATCAGACCATAGAAAAATCGGCCCTAAGAAAACTAATTGAGATACTTTAACTGTATTTTTTTTTATGTGATAGGTAGCAGACGAGCAGGCGGATCACCTGATGGTAAGCAATTGCCGCCGCTCATGGACACTTGCAGCACCAGTGGAGTTACAAGTGCGCTGCCAACCTTTTATCCCCTTCCCCCCCGGGTGGGCCTCCGGTACCCTCACTCACTCAGCGAAACACAGCACAAGGGCTGCTTCACGCCGGTTTTCTGTGAGGCAGTGGTATCACTCCGGTCTAGCCGGCCCATTCATGCCGAAGCGTGGCTCTCCCACATTTAATGGTTCGGGACCTTCAGCAGACAGTTAAGCTGCTTGTCGAGCGAACCTTAGACCCCGGCTCCCTTGTGAAGTTGTGACTAATTTAGATATTCCTAGAATTCATGCAAATAGAGTGAACAGGTGTCTTATAACGAAGATGTCCCGTAACGAATGGGAATATACCTGTCACATTCAAACAAAAGCGGACACAGCGCGTGAGAAAGAGAGGGGAACTCCGATTCGGTCGTAACGTCCACTTCAAATTAGGCCCTCAGGCTTCTAGGTAAACGCGTATCATCGTTGACCTCATCGACGCTTTCCATCAGGTGTTATTGTATCTATCAACAATGAAATTAATCATCTTGGAAATTGTTTTCCATAATAATATACAGGGTGTATCTGCGAACATTCAACCACGTTTTCTATGAACCATCCTAAACAACATTTGTTCTATGACTTTGGCACGTCACGTAGGTGGCAGATGAGCAGACAGATCACCTGATGGTAAGCAAATGTCACCCATAGATACCAGGAACACCAGAGAAATCATAACTCACAAGTGCGATGTGATGTGATGTGTGGTACCACTCATCCCATGGGTCTCCCACTATACATAAGGCTATATTGAACTATCTATACACAGCAGCAAGTTTATTCTGGCACGTGCTCTTGAAACGCAACAAATAGTTTCCTAAGATCATGATTGTTTGTCGAGATAGGTTCATTTAAATGGCCAAGAATTCAGTATTGATTCCAGAGAAACTCAAGATCACCTTGTATTGCGATGTCCACTAGAGTCCCGCAAAATCTATTTAATGTCTACACTAGTGTTGCACAAAATCAATTTAATGTCTACACTAGGGTTGCGCAACAGTTCACTGATTTGAATAGAGTGTACCGTATCACTCATCTAATGGATGCCACTGAACTGAGGTCATCTACACGGTGATTGGCTATTTTTGTTGTGAGACGTCTAAATGTCATTAAACAACAAATCACGTTGAAGTAGGACCTCAGTCTAACAGTACAGCATTAAGGGTTCTCTTTACACGCGATAGCCCCAATTTAGTCGTTAATTTAGTTCAATTTGATCAATAAGTATTATACCTATACCTACTTATATATGCAAAAATAATGTACTAACTACTATGTAGGTATATAGAGTAAATATTCTTCTTATCATCATCATCAGCCTGTCTCAGTCCACTGCTGGACATAGGCCTCCCCCAATGTTTGCCATTTCACCCTCTCCTCGGCTAGACGCATCCAACCGCTTTTTGCAGATCGTCACTCCATCTAGCCGGAGGCCGTCCCACACATGCTTTCCGAGTCGCAGTCTGCACTCAAGAACTTTCCTACCCCAACGGTTGTCAGTTCTTCGACAGATATGGCCGGCCCTTTACCACTTCAGTCGTTCACTTAAGTCTTTTGACGAATAACCTCATTGTTGTCCTTTAACGACACCCCGAGCATAGCTCACTCCATAGCTAGCTGAGCGACCTTAAACTGGTGGGCGAGCCGTTTTTTCTTATACATCTGAACTAATGAACTACAATCTGAAAAGTGAGTGACGTTAACACATCTCACGTTAGCCCGTTACATTGGAGCCAGACTACACAAGGTCAGAGTAGACTGCGTAGTCTGATAGGTAATTCCATCCTGCCCATCAGCCTCTATAATTTACATTAGGAGCGAGTGGGAGAGAAGATTCTTGATTTACATGCGGAATGTGTTTGCAAGATTAGTTTCGTACAAACATGTGATTTTGCGTTTTGCAGTGATATCAGGTGAAGGTAACAGAAGTACGGTTTTTGGAATAGACAAAATAGGTACCTACTAACTAGTTTTAAAGTGGTGAGCGCAGCTTAGTGGCGGGTGCGGATCTACGCATGGTGGTTGCACTTTAAGTTCGATTCCCGGCTCGGGCCAAAATTTTATCCTGAGATTTTCGGTTAGCTGAATTAAGTTTTAATTCAGCTCGGAGTGTGGAAGATGGTGGTCTTCTACCCGCTTGGCTCGGAAATAACGCTAAGCCGTTGGTGCTGCAACCGATTCCTTTGACCTGGTATCACACTGGAGTCCCAAAAAAATGTGAGGATAAAGGAATAAAGAGTGGACTTGTGGGTCTTCAACAGAAGAGCGTACTCCTTTCTACGAGTAAAAGGCCGGCAACGCATCAGTGTCCCCTCTGTTGTCGCAGAAATTCATGGGCGGCGGACGCGGCGGTGATTACTTACCAACAGAAGGCGCGCTAGCTCGTTTGTCACTAACCAGCGTAATTAGTTTGAATATGTACGAGAACATTCACGGCAATATTCACAGTAAATTATTGTTTAAAATCATCCGGTCCAAAGGACCGACTGCCAAATTTTAGTTTCCCTTTTTGTAGGTATAATGGGTTTTCAGTAAACCACCAATTAGTCTCGTTTTAATTATGTCTGTTTGGCAATGATATAAATACAATTAATTAACACAAATTAGGCCAACAAACATCACGAATTGTTACACAGTTTCCCAAAAATTGCATAGATATATTTTGTACTACCATTTTTATGTTCGGTAGATTTACGAGTATTGTACATAAATATTATTGATTGATTGATGACTTTCTGCCATATTGTTTTTCTTATAATTACTCTAGGTCTCAAAACTAGGGCAACTGTACTATTAGTATCTACCAGAAGACGATAATTAACGTGTTGCATAAAAATATTCAATCAATGCAACAACCGCCGAACCACACACACTCCAAACAGACAAATAGTAATCGCTCAAGATGTGAGAGTAGATTCATCTTCGGAAGAAGGCGATCATCCTGTTAGTCCATCTCCAGCTAGGAGAAACATATTTATGACTAGATCTCTGTCCAGAGACGATAAGATCAATTAAATTCGGTCATTATTCTATTATTGTATTAAAATTATTAGTTCTGACATTGGCTTACAGTATAATTAAACATAAACGTTAAGTAAATAAATATATAATAATTCTAATATGTTATCTGGAAGAGACTCCATTTAGACATAAGTCTTACTTTATCTTACACTTGTAATAAAATTTAGATTATCTTCAATTTACCGAAATTGTAATCGGAAGTTCAACTCACTGCTTAACATCTTATAGTCTATCATCTTAATTCTAATCTCTCATCCCTTCTTACTG
>JABMDO010000388.1:0-31146 GCA_014851415.1 Cnaphalocrocis medinalis
ATCCCATTTAAAAGCCGATGCATTTGCAAGATAAATGGCTGCCAAACGAACCGCTCTGCATAATTGCAAGTACCCTCTTACCATTAATTAACCAGATATCGCAAAACAAAGCGAGTTATTTTAATTTCGATACCTTTACGATATGACGGGGGTTAAAAAACCGGACAAGCGTGATTAAGTTGTGTGAAGGGGATTTCCGTGGCTTTTGGAGGCATGAATTATTTAATAATGAAACTATAATGACACGAGAAACTGTATTTTATACGGAAATTAAATCGTTCAAAGGACAATGTTATCATTCAACAGCGGGGAAGTGTTTTTATTACAAATCCAACTACTTAGCTGTTGCCCGGACTTTATCCGCGTCAAATTTACTTAGGCAGCAATCCTTTCTCAAAATTACTTGATGATCTCGATACTCTTCATTAATAAATAATAATAATAGATTTACACATCACCATGTTGACCTGACTCCGTACTGAATAGTTTAAGCAATTGTGTTACAAATATCAGACGACAGAGGAAACACAAATCCATACTTCCATACTTACTATACTTATACTTACTATACTATATTACTATATAATATTATAAATGCGAAAGTAACTCTGTCTGTCTGTCTGTCTGTCTGTCTGTCTGTCTGTCTGTCTGCTACTCTTTCACGCCAAAACTACTCCACGGATTTAAATGAAATTTGGTATACAGATAATCTAGACCCTGAAAAAGGACATAGGCTACTTTTTATTGCGAAAGGGGTTGTAAGGGGTTGAAAGGGAGGTAAAAAGTTACTTTTCCACGCGGAGGGAGTCGCGGGCGGCCGCTAGTATAATATAATATTAAAACATATTACACCCAGACACTGAACAAACACAAATGTTTGTCCAGGATGGGGAACCAAGACCTTTGACGCTTTGGTGAAAAGGGTTGTTTTGGAAAAAATATAATGAATTTTGGCTTTGGCATATCAGCTCTTATTGGCACCAAACCCATAAACCCAGCAAAACCTACAGTCCATCGTCTATACCTTTGTTGACGAACCCTAAACCAATCGGGCCATTCTTGTACGGAACCTAAAAAAGCAATGCGCTATCCATAAATCAAGGCTATAATGTTGCGCCAAAACGAGGCGCGTCTGCGCGCGGCCATACTTCGCGGAACGTCGGGATCTCGCTTTTTGTTGTGGGACTGCGAATTTGTAGGCCCGGGGACAGACAACTGTAGGGCTGTCTCATAGAACGAAAAAAGGTTTAAAGATTCTTTGTTCTCAATAAAAACATATTGTCACTTACTGAGAACTAAAAATACAGTAAAGTAAATAGTAATTTTACAATCGTTCGCGCCGATTAATCTACTAATATATCTAATCTATACTAATATAATAAAGCTGAAGAGTTTGTTTGTTGTTTGTTTGTTTGAACGCGCTAATCTCCGAAACTACTGGTGCGATTGATAATTTTTTTTTGTTGGATAGTCCATTTATCGAGGAAGGCTATAGGCTAAATAACATTACGCTATGACCAATAGGAGCAAAGACAGAGCGGTTAAATGTGTAAAAAACGGGGAAAATTATTCATTTTGAAGGCTTTCTTTGCGTGCGCTGCGAAACGGTTCAAGATACACAAAAAATATGTATGAAAGAATTATCCTCTATACATGATCTAAAAAAAAGTCCGCGACGGCATATGTCTATCTTTTAAGGTTTAGTCACAATGACCGTTTTATGGTACCAAATTTGGTCGAAATAATTTGTTTAAGTTGTATCAACATAATAAATTAAGGGGGTTGTAAGGGGTTAAAAGGGGGGTAAAAAGTTACTTTTCCACGCGGACGAAGTCGCGGGCGGCGCTAGTAAAAGATACTTATCTAGGTTGTTCCAATGCACACAATGTACAATACGAAATATATAGTCCGAGGCAAGAAAGTGTAGTTATGACCTTGAGTGCGCAGAAACCAATTGAACGAGGATGTACTTGCCTCGCTTGTCTCAGTCTGTGCCACAGTCTTCGTCATTAGTTAGCCCACCAACCATAAAATTAATAGATAGATAGTTACTCCTTATTGCACAAAATATTACAGAACTTAATGGTATGGTCATTAATTAAATAATGAACACTTGTGTTTGTCCATTGTCTGGATGATTATTTAACTGGTTCCACTGAAAATCAGCGTTGGCGGCTCTATACGTAACTGTCAGTAGGTACTAGTAGCAGTTACAAGTGTAAAATAATTTTATGCCAGTTTTCAACGTGTAACTTGTTTTTATGTAACTGTTTTATGTGCCCAACAATAACCTCAGCATGTAATTCCCAGTGGCGGTCCAAAGCCGTGCTTTGGATTTTAGGTTTGGACCATTATTCAGGTTTGGGAAGTCTGTTGTATTGCATTAAAGTAGCTGTCGGTGTCGTCTGATGTTCGCAACTTTCAAGCCAAGCACCAGACAAAAAGATGAATGCAATTTGATTTATGTATCTGTCTATAATTATAGTTTTGTATAACCCTCATATTATCTCTTTTAAAAATATGTTCATGTAGGAAACATTTAAATTCATTCGATTAACTTATTTTTAATAACATGTCGGTCGAAGCACGGTCCACTCCCAAGCTATAAGGCATGTCCCGCGGATTCCGTCCGGGCGCTTCCGTCGATTACGAGCGATTTACATTAAAAAATAGCGCAATTAGCCGCTCGTCCAGCTTCAGGTGTCCGATACCCAGAATGTCACTGACATTATAGCTTGCCAATGATTTATTTTGTGCCCTCAAACTTTACATCAAGGTTGTTTGTAGGACTACCATCAGAAGGTCTGTCAATGACATGACAGGGAAGTGTTGTACAACATTTTTGTCTATGGGAAAATGTGTACAACACTTTCCCGTCCCTTGTAAGGGAAACCAGCATTAGTTCCAATTTTGGCCGGAGGGCGACTATAGTTAGTTATAGAATTAAGTTAGGCTACTTAGGTTATACTTTAGGCATGGGTAGCGTAGCTCTAGGTCTATGGACCGTACTCGTAAACTTTTGTGATTTCATTCTGTAGACAAAAGTACTCGTAAGTAACCGTGGAAGAGCCACGCTTTGGCATGAATAAGCTAGCTTGACCGGTGTTACGTCTTATAGAAAAGCGTTCAGTTTTAACAGCTCGAACTTATCAAAATCTGGATCCCTCATCACGGCTTTAAATTAACAATCATTGAATATCTAATATCTTACGACAAAAGGAGCCACCCACACTTCGATCTTACCTCTTTAAAATCACACAGAAGTGGTTGAGATCACAATATATAACAGGGTAACATCTTCTCAATGTCCATTGCTGTAACTGCATCCAATTCCTTATCTTGAATATTTATTTATTAATTATTAAAAATCTACTCGTGCCAGTACTTGCGCTACATGAGCTAAGACATACAATGTCAGCAGTTTGGTTCATGCACTGATAGTTAAAAATTTACGCGCGCCATTTTGTAAATAACTCAAAATGGCCGCCCACTCGATCGCAGTAAAGTTAGTTTTATCGAGACTGGCTGGCATTACTGAGGCCGTTAAATTTTAAACATTCTGAGCCCTGTGAGTTATTTTAATTATTCATAAAAAGATAAGAACGTTATTGTACGGAAAAACTTTAAAAGAGAGTTGATTTCAGGTCTACAGAGATAGTACGTTGATTGGATGGATAACGCATTTAGTAGTGACCCTGCCATCATACCTACGCCAAAGGTTGTGATTTCGATCTCTTCCCTGGACAGACATTCGTGTGATGAGCACTTGTGTTTGTTCAGTGTCAATGCTATATTTGTGTTTCCTCTGTTGTCTGATATCTGTAATACAAGTGCTTAAGCTACTTATTATGAAGTCAAGTCAATATTATAAGGTGTTGTGTGAAATTAGTTCGTGTGACTTGAACTGAGTCGCGGGTCCTTGAGTGGAGACCGCGACTCGGCAAACGTAGTGTTGGACGCCCTGCTACAAGATGGGATGACGACATTCGAAGGCTGGCTGGAGTGAGCTGGATGAGAGTGGCCGAAAATCTGGAGCGGTGGCGTGCATTGGGGGAGACCTATGTCCAGCTGTGGACGAGCGTGACTTGAACCCTCAGGGCAAATGGAGTGTCGAAGGAATCTGCGCAAAATGTCTCGCAGGAGCTGGATGCTAGTGGGCAAGGTTCGATAAGACGCTATGGCTTCTGAACTCAACCACGACACAATTGGGGAGAAAGGGGGTTAAAGGTTGACAGCGCACAAGTGACTGTGCTGGTATTGCGGATGTCTATGGGCGTCGGCAATCGGATACCATCAGGTGATCCGTCTGCTCGCCTGCCACTTATCACATAAAAAATAATAAAAAAAAATGGTATTTTATGAATAAAAATATATTTTTTTCTATGTGATAGGTAGCAGACGAGCAGGCGGATCACCTGATGATAAGCAATTGCCGCCGCTCATGGACACTTGCAACACCAGTGATTCCCCCCCGGGTGGGCCTCCGGTACCCTCACTTACTCGGCGAAACACAGCACAGGGGCTGCTTCACGCCGGTTTTCTTTGAGGTGACCGGAGTGATACCACTATCACTCCGGTCGAGCCGGCCCATTCATGCCAAAGCGTAGCTCTCCCACAGTTAAAATGGTACGGGACCTTTCGTTCGTGAGTCCGACTCGAACTTGGCCGCTTTTCATATCGCTATTCATTTCCGTCATCTGCCTACCTCATACACAGCCCCTACTTATTTCGAGATATACAAGCAGTAAAATATCAAATATCACGTGTGCATTCTCGCCCTTACGATTGGCGCACGGTAGTATCACGCGCCAAGTTATGAAGGTATTAGCAGCCTATGTTCCGCTGTTTTTATGGTCTCTTAACCTGAGCTAGTGTTAGCGTCTGCAATTGTACCGACAGCAGAGAAATAAGATTTTTTCTTTTTTTGAGTGAAAAAAAAATTAAGTACGTTTTGTACTAGTAATAGGATTAGGCAGTGCATTGAAGGTCAACAATGTCAAACATTACTTTAGCGGAATTTAAACATTTTCTTGATTTTTTGTTGTATTAGAAATTAAAAATTAAACAATGTCACCTATCATCGATAAACTGAAAGTGAATCTCCTGGTATGGACACCATGTAACCAAAAGAGAGATGGGTGTAAATGTAAATGGGTGGAGGAACAGAGATGAATGGATTGTTTGAAGAATGACATGACTGAAAAGGGGGTGGATGATAATATGACGATGAATGGCAGAGACATGAGCGGGGATGTGTCAGTTAAGAGCCAATAGTAGCGCATAGTTTAGTTAGCTTCACTCAGAGAAGAGCAGGAACTCTGCTCAAAAGGGCTGACTGGAGCTGGATGCGAGTAGCCGAAGATGGATCAAAGTGGCGAGCATTTAAAAAGGCCTACCTCCAGCAGTGGACTGCAACGGGCTGATGATGATGATGATGATAATAACTCAGAGAAGTGGCACTATCAGCTCTTAATAAACGCATCTGTCGCAACGCATTTTAGCACATCTCTGTCGGAAACGCAGCTTTACTATAAGGGTCATATATTCACATGAAAAAATAAAATTTAAAAAAATCTCAGTATATTTTTCTATCCGTACATAGTAGCATCGTGCGGGAAAAATGAATATTGTTTGTAGCATGTGTGGGACGGGTCACGCGATGTACAATCGATACCTACTCATCACGCGTGTCTGTCTGTTGGGCTGGCGGGCTGCGTACAAACTACTGAAGAAATATTATACCTAAGGCTTAAATACATTATAGGTTAACGTGCCAGGAAGGACTTGCCAAGACGCATTTGGCACTTAAAGGTAGCTTACATAATATATTTTGACATTCAAAAATATTCTAAATGGACTTAAATTGAAGGGTTAGGTGGCCCGTCCCAGAATTTCCAGATTTTTTTATGGTCACTGTTCTAACCTAACCTAACCAATATTTTTAGTGTGATAATATTTACTAAACTCTACAAAACAGAAAAATATTGGTGACGTTAGGCTTGAACAGTAACCAACAAAAAAAAATGAAATTCTGGGACGAGTTTTTTTGGAACGAATTGCCCCCAAAAAATTTAATAAAGAACATTTATATTTCTAAACACCTTCTTTAAATGATAAGTAGCGTATAGAGAAGTGGGCTGGTATGATGAAAGCGATGGTACAGCCGTTCTCCAGTCTCCATTATAAGAAGAGAGCCCAGATCCCTCACTTACTTATTTTTTATGTAAGTACAGTGAGTGAGTCGCAAAAAAATTACGAATTTCCAAAGTCCTAGAAGAAATTATTTTCATAATGACTAGTTTGTGAGTCAAAAAGGGGTGTAAATTTGGTTCCTAAATATTAACATCCCCTAATACACCCTGTATAGCCTCCTCTTGGTAACTTACTCAACACATATGTTCCAGTTAGTGCTTAACCCAATTTCTCTTGGGAGACGCTTAGATCATAATTCAGGAATTGGCAAGTCTAGTAATTTAGTGAAACGATTACCGGTAGGGGAACTACAACGAAACCGTTCTGATAAGGACGAGAATAATATCTATCGCATACACAAGAGATGCACAACGCGTCCAAAGGGACGGGTATAAAGATTTGACCGTAGCAATGATATTAATTTCTAGACGTGCCCCCACCAAGTCGAGCAAAAAAGCGGCACGGCCGTATCATCCTTTTCTCGAAGCAATTCAGGCCATTTCGACCCCCTGTAACTTCGTTGTGGATAAAAACTAGAAGGCTGAATTCAGTAAACCATACAGGCATTGTAAAGACAGGTATATTTCAAATTTCATCAATTTGAACCAGTAGTTTAATAAACGGGCCAAAGTTCTTAACTTCACCACGGACTCACTGATTGACTCACCGATCATCAAAATTCTAAGGCACTTCTAGCAGACCAGAATCTTCAAATTTGGAATATAAGTAGTGTTTGGTGTATGAATCAAGGAAAACGAAAAATATTTTTAATATGATCCATTTTGCTAGATTATGAACTTCCCAAAGAACTTTGTTATCCTATATAAATATCATAACGATATAGGAGTACCACGTTATATTGCAGTTCAATGATTTTAAGACTTTCTACAAAAAGGAATGAGATCCCATCAAAACAAAATACCCGACTGCACACTAAAAAAAGGTAAAAACAGCCCACAAACAATTTATGAATATAATTTATAAAGTTGATGGAAAGCACGGCAGGGAGGACCAACAGAGGCTATATTATAGTCATTTCGGTTGTGCCCCATTTAGCAGAATTTCGTGGTGGCGGTCAAGTGGTCCCCGCCTGCGATGCTTTCCATCAACATTATAAATTATATTCGTAAATTTGTTTGTGGGTGGTTTTCCTTTTTTTAGTGTGCAGTCGGGTATTTTGTTTTTTTAATAATATTTTTTTATTTATAACTTTTTGCTGTTTTATTTAACGAAAATGTTGTAGATGTAGAAACTAGGTATATGTAAGTACCATTTTAAATTATTTCGACGAGAAATTTAGAAAAAATATTATATGTCTTTATCCCGTGGGACTTTTAGGATAAAAGTATATATGCACTCCCGTATCAGACAAATATAACGATCCTCATACATCAAAATCCATCACGATTTGAGGCTACAGGAGGTCACAAAGGAAAAGACATACATACATACTTACTACATCGAAAAACATACCCTCCTTCTTTGGCAGTCGGGTAAAAACAATATTGTCAAAAAAACAAGTCTTGAAATACCGTAAAAAGTGGTGAGATCCATGTTTGCCAAGTCGGTTATTCATTTATTGACTTGGCATCACATTAAACAACCAAATCAATTAAGCATTACTTGTGAGATATTTTTGGATTGAATATACCTGTCACCATCAAACAAGTGCGAATAAAAGGGACAGGAACTCCAACACAGGAAAGGGTCGTAACGCTCGCTTCAAATTAGCCCTCAGGCTTCTAGAAAGAAGACACGAAGGCACGGCATCACATCTTTGACACTGCCATACTGGCGCGCGAGATGCTTCACGCTTCGTTTGAAACATGACGCATCTCTCATATTGTAGAACGAAGATTACTACACTAGGAGAATTCAACACATGTTTTATTACAATATTTATTCCGTCACGTTTACGAGCGTAAAGCGGGGTAATTATTGATGTCCCCACGCGGTGAACACATGCGCCCGCGACTCGGTCGTTCGTCATCTGTGGCGTCACCTCGGAACGCGTTAACTTTTTAAAACAGATATGTGCCTTTTTTATAGTGGCTCAGTTCAGTATATTGATTTTATAAACTCCACTTCGGCCGGCCAACAAAGGCAAGCCAGCGGTGGGGGAGAGATGGTGTTTCCCCTCGGGTGTCTAGGGTCCGTGGTGTCGCCACACGCCAACAGCTCGCCACAAGCTGCCCTGCGGAGACTGATTGCACTGATGAGTGTTGTTGTTCTTCACTAGCGAAGATCACCAACTCTCACCAGCGGGCGATGGGGTCGTCACATCCCTACGCACTTATTTATTCACCTCACCCTGATGGTAGGTAAAGGAACAGCCCACGTTGCAGTTACAACGGACGCGGCGGCACGGCCGTCCGTTCGGTTAGCACTGCCACACTGGCTCGCGAGATGCTTCTTCACGCTTCGTTTAGATGAGTTCATATTGTAGGGTAAAGGAAACCTCCTCGATTGTACCAGCATTACCAAGATTTAATATTAATAAGCTTTGTGCGATAAAAAGTACCTATCTATCTGCCGGATGGCGCATTTGGTTGTGACCCTGCCTCATACGCAAAAGGTTGTGAGTTTAATCCTCACCCCGGACAAACGATTTTTTTATGTGATAAATGTCAGACGAGCTCTACATAGTATAATTACCTGTTTAAAAATAGTATAGATTTCAGAAGCAAAGTGTAAATTCAGATATGTACAAAATTCGTCAGTTGTCGTGCTAGTGTCTCAATTATGTCCACTGTCCAATTATACATACCCAAACGTTTGGCGACGAAAGCTAGGGAGATGTGGGTAGGGTGAACAGATCTCCTGGAATATAAGTGAAGACTGAGTTTAGTAGTAACAAATTTTTCAACCAATATTTTAGCAGACCTAAGCTCAACGTTCAGTGAAGGGCGTAAGCCAATATAGTACTTATGTGTGTGCATTCCCATGTTAAAGGGTTGAAAGTCGGACGGGAGTCGCTTCATTGTAATTACCAGACTTCTCAAATCCTTAGGTTTACCAAAGCGGAGCGAGTGCGGGACGCAGTGAAAGCCACCAAGAGATGGCGCTAGGCGTCTGTTACATCGCGCTACACGTTTATAGACATTATTACCTGTTTATAAATATATTAGTATAGAAGAAGCTGCTTGCTCGTTAAGAAACGGAGTTTTTATGCAATTCTGTTGGTAGAGTCCAGTCTACTCTGCTTTGGTGGAGAGGCAGCTTAAATCATGGTGTAAGCATCAAGGTATCTGATGCGATATTTTTGACGTAACTATGCATTACAGGCTGAGACGAGGTATCTGAAATAATGCGCTACGCATTCAACAACCAAAGAGAATGCCCCTCAAAAGACATCCGACTATAGTTTGCTAGAACTACAAATACTGGTCACCCTATGTAAGGGGGCAACCCCCCGTGTCCAGTTGAGCTCGAACGGTACCAAGCGGGCCCTTTAGGCTGTTCGGTTTGACGAATGTGTTACAGATCCCTGGGACATAGTATAAGTGAGACAGGGTGAAACTACTTGTTCTGCTTTGTCTTCTTGTTTTCTGGATTAGTAGCTTTAGCGTGGATGATGAGCATTGAACAGTCATCGGATCAGGTAGTTCAATTTAGGGTTGACGACATTAGGGGTGAAGCAGCCCCTGTGCTGTGTTTCGCCGAGTGAGTGAGGGTACCGGAGGCCCACCCGGGGGAGAAGGGGATAAAAGGTTGGCAGCGCACTTGTAACTCTACTGGTGTTGCAGGTGTCCATGAGCGGCGGCATTGCTTACCATCAGGTGATCCGCCTGCTCGTCTGCTACCTATACCATAAAAAAAAATCTATACCTATGTGATTGCTGATCATGAGAAATCGCCAAATTAATCATACCTAGTTACAATTTTCAGTAGTTACAACGTTTCAGAAACTATCCGAAACGTGCAGGTTTCCTCACGACGATGTTTTCCCTCACCGCTAAGCTAATAGTAGAAATGGTAGAATGGTAGAAATATTGAAAAATCCATAGATGCTTCCTCGGATTCGAACCACGACTCCCAGTGCGGAAGGCGCGTTGTTATCCACTCAGCTAGGCCATATCTCTCTCCAGAAACCTTTGTCTTAGTATATGAAACTTGGAAATTGTTTTCACAAAAGTCACTTAAAGTCGGTTATTGTACAACTGTACAAAGTTCCTTTTGAGTAAAATCTTGAATGTCTCTTTCGGGACAAATTTCACCGTCCTAGCGTGACTGTAAACTTATAACTACTTTTTAACTGTCCTGCTTCCATATAGATTACAGTTAATGTTCTTCTGTAGTCGAGATAGTATTTTAGAGGTCCCTATACCGCATTCTAAACAAATACAACACTATCAAGGGATTTGGAATCCCAAATAATACAAAATGTAATTTTATTCAAACGTTAATTACCCTTGAATAAAATTGTGACGATCTGTGTAAGAGGGGTGGCTGGAGCTGGATGCGAGTAGCCGAAGATCGATCAAAGTGGCGAGCATTTGGAGAGGCCTATGTCCAGCAGTAGACTGCAACAGGTTGATGATGATGATGATGGAAATTGTGGATGTAGTAAGAACTTATTTCATTTGATTTACGTACTACATAAATGAGTAAATAACGCATTTAAAAATTCCTCGACACATCAATCGGATGAGACCCGCGACCTTTGCTGCAAAGAAATTGATAAAAATGGGGGGGGGGGGGGAGATAAAAAAAATAAAAACATGAAAGACCGTGATGACCGACACGAAGTCTTCACGCTCCACGACACGGGCATGACGCTGCCTCCTCTAGGTTGGGGGAACGATAGGAACAGCCGACGGTGAGCGGCCGCCCTTACCCTTTTTTTCCCAGGGGAAACCATCATGGCCTTCACCCTGCCACATGTGGGGGACAAGGTGGTGTGTGGGACTCTAACCCTAACCAAAACCCCTGGGGTGTCCATCTCAGCGCAATCGCGGTCGGATACCCCACAGCCGGGACTGGACCGTACCGCAAATCGCGCTCGCCACTTTGAGCCAAATTGTTTGGCGCAATGCAGCCCTTCCAAATGCGCGACCTACCAGGACACCCAGTAGGATTTTTTCCCTCGCGGAGTCGTGTTACTGAGCAAGCCACTCCCCAGTAGTGGCATGCTCACGTACTCCGAAGCCCGTTTAGTCGCCTCTTACGACAGGCCGGGAATACCTTGGCAGTATTCTGGACGCCCCTAGCCACAGGGCCGTCCTTACCCTGACGCAACCTCGTACTGCACGTAGGCTTCTCTCGTCTGTGGAACCAAATGTTGCAAGCTGCAAGCTAAAGTCTAGTTTGCGTCAGATATACTACATTGGTTGCACTATGTCTGAACACACACATAACAACGTGCGGGCGATGTGTCTTGCGATCTGTCGCAGCCTCGCACCGCACGTAGGCTTCATAGCTGGATGCTGTGGTGTGGACGCAAGAAACAGTGCAGTTATAGAATAATTGGTATTTTTTCATGCATAAAAAAATCGTATAATGAGATGTTATACGATTTTTTTATAACATCTCATTATAAGTACATATATTAGGTTGAATATAATTGAGGAAATTTGACAGATAGTGGTAACCTGATGTGTGGCTGACAGTAGGTACGTTTTATACATTACTAGCTGCTACTACTAGTTCAAATCGAATCATTACAAATAACACAAAATGTTCGGTCGAAGTTATTGTAACAATCTAAGTTGTATTCCCGTTGGTTCACAATAGCGACGTATCAAACAGTTATTAAGAAACTGTATTAAGTAAGTATTGTAAACTTGTTAATGTGAGTTTCACTACTTGAACATAAGGGACCTTTACACTACGCTTGTTTATCATTAGTGGCTTAAAAATTTAGGAGAATTTCTAAAAAGCTTACATACTCGACATTTGTTCAGTTCCAAAATCGGTACGGTTTACAAAAAAATCTACATACCTATTTATTGTTATTGAAAGTTCAGTTGACATGTTCCACCGGATTGATACCAAAGTCTTACAGAAAACCAGCGTGAAGCCTGCCTGCGTTGTGTTTCGGCGTGTGAGTGGGGATATCAGAGGTCCAATTGGAAGGAAAACCTAAGTTGTTTTCTTGTAATTTCACACCACAGTGCTTCTTCTTGCCGATTTTCTGTGGTTGTGGGGTCCATTCATTCATGGTTTGCCATGCCGTAGCTCTCCCATTGGCATTTGCCGCCTCTATACCCAAAACTGGAATTCAAGACCAAAAAATCTATTAAAATGTTGCTACTGCAATAAAATGATCGTACCATAGTTACCCCTTTTTTCTAAAAACACTCGCTGATGTAATTTATTTATTGGTAATTTTGATTCTATAATTTAAAAAAATAATTTTATTTACTTTTTTTCACGTAAATATGAGACACATATAAAAACTTAACCATCCGTAATTTTAGTTTTCAAAGATGGTAATGCGCTTGTAACATTTCAGGTGTTAATAACTTTTGGTATCTACCCACAACATTTTAACAATGTATGGAAACTTGACAGTTTAGTCTGCATAATAAGAAAAATAATGCGATAAAGGTTGGCGAAACCTGAAAACGTCACTTGAAAATGACATAAGGTACATTGACCGATTTGATAGTGACGTATCTGTCGTAGATTTTTTGGTCTTGAATTCCAGTTTTGGGTATAGTGTGCTAAAACACTTTTTCATTCCAATATGCAGGCCCTCTAAATGAGGTACGAATTCGAGCATTCTTGTAAGGCCTTTCACAGGCCACCGGCTTTTATGTAACTTTTTACTTTGTACCCCCTCCCGCTTCCCCGCAGTCATTAAGGAAAGTAATTATTTTCCTTTTTTCTCAAGTCTTTGTCGAAGTTTGTTTAATTGTCTAAGTTGGGATATTAAGCGTGGTCGCGTTAAGAGGTTAGGGAATCCGTGAGGATGAATTCTTTAGATGATGTGTTTGGATGGTCTGATGAAGGACCTAGGTATGTAAAGATGCTGCCTATTTACTGTTCCACTGCCTGCAGTAATCCCTTATAATAGTAGCTGGCAAGTAATAGTAGCGGGCACATAGGATGGGATAGGCTTAATCACCACGCTTGCCTAATGCGGATTGGTGATCACAAACCCGAGTTATCTTCGAAAAAATATTCAAAACATACTTTTTGCTCCACCTGGGACCCCGAGGTCACGGCCCAGTACTTAAACCACTAGATCAACAGAGCGTCAGTATCAAGATACTTTAAACATCATCATCATCATCAGCCTGTTGCAGTCCACTGCTGGACATAGGCCTCTCCAAATGCTCGCCACTTTGATCGATCTTCGGCTACTCGCATCCAGCTCCAGCCAGCCCTCTTGCGCAGATCGTCACTCCATCTGGCCTGAGGTCGTCCTACACTACGTTTACCGAGACGCGGTCTCCACTCCAGAACTCGTTTACCCCAACGGTTGTCAGTTCTGCGGCAGATATGGCCAGCCCACTTTAAACATATTATATACTAACCCTACGCGCGCGCACGCTTTGGCATGAATGAACCAGCTCAATCGGAGTAATAATATACCTATTCACGAAAGGCCGTCGTGAAGCAGCGCTTGCACTTGTTTCGCCGAGTGAGTGAGGGTGAGAGGATCCTCCACTATGATTTGCATAGTAAAATCGGGGCAATGTTACAATCCGTCTGCACGTTTAAATAAATTACCTATTGTCTCATGCCAAACTATAGGTAACTCTTCGATATCAATGTCAGCTAAGCCGACGTTCTGTGTTGCTAATTTTATAATTTTGGGTCTAATTTCACGCATATAGCGTCAACGTGGTAATCCTCGCCGTGCTACGCCTTTCATCCAACATTTTGTATATCTAAACAGCTGACGATGCAGCCATCCTATTTTAGCTTACGTAGACAATATTTCCATATTCGCTCCTGTCAGACTTCCCATTTTGCCGACGCAGCCATCCAGCTGACAACCGTGGCTGAACGGGGGTTCGAACTGGGCGTGTATATAGTACGAAGTTGGGCAGTAGCTGGCCATAGCCTTAGATGCTACACCACTACACCACTAATGGTGTAGCTGAATTCTTACATCGAACCACACGCAAGCGGCTGTCATTCCATCCTCATCATCTTGATGGTTGGCGATCTAGCACTGTGAATTTTTCTTCTTGTGGAATAGTTTAGCTGCGGCAGTATTTCCTGACGGCTACTGACTTAGGGACCTTCAAGAAACGAGCGTACTCCTTCTTAAAAGGTCGGCAACGCATCAGCGACCTCTCTGATCTCGCAGATGTTCATGGGCAGCGGTGATTACTTACCAGCAGGTGACCCGCTTGCTCGTTTGTCGCCTCTAGTATAAGAAAAAAAAACAACATCATAGCAAAAAAACCGGCGTGAAGCAATGCATCCGCTTGTTTCGCTTCATGAGGTGGGTGTGTGAGGGTCCCGGAGGTCCTATCCAGGGGAAAAGGTAAGTAGCGCACATGTGACATCACTGGTGTTGCAGGTGTCCATGGGCGACGGTAATCGCTTACCGTCAGGTCATCCGTCGGCCCGGCCATCTATATCTATCACAGAAATCAAGTCATCGCTGCTATGATGGGGTTAGGTTTAATCACCACGCTTGCCTAATACGGATTGGTGATCTCAAACCCGAGCTGTGTTCGAAAAATTCAAAACATACTTTTGCTCGACCCGGGATGCCGAGGTCACGGCCCGGTACTCAAACCACTGGACAAACGGGGCGTTCTAGCCACTGTCTATTCAGCCACTATGACCGGACAATGCGGACCGGACCGGGGTGCGATCCGGACGATCCGGGCGTGTTTGCGCCCGCGTTTTTGGGACGAACAAACACATTGATGGATGCCACCTAAGCAATCGCCGCGTGTACACACGTATTGAGTGAATGTGCTCTAGTGCAACGAGTTTACAGTGGTGTAGATGGATGGGTGTTTTTAATACAGAAAATGTATGTAAAAGTGGGAAATTCGAGTTGATGTTTAGGGAGAAAAATGCCGACGACACGAAATAAAAATAAAGTCTTGTTTTAGTTACATGTACGGATGGCCCCTATGCCATACTTATACGAACTTTTTTTTATATAAGATGGGATTGCACTTGACCTCATCTCACCTGATGGAGATTATTAAATTAAAACGAGAATATAGTAACAAAACTGTACCTACTCAATAAAAGACCGATATAAACTCCTTCAAGCGTTTAGTACAACATG
Source organism: Cnaphalocrocis medinalis (assembly GCA_014851415.1). Taxonomy (NCBI): domain Eukaryota; kingdom Metazoa; phylum Arthropoda; class Insecta; order Lepidoptera; family Crambidae; genus Cnaphalocrocis; species Cnaphalocrocis medinalis. The sequence continues at coordinate 15,401 of JABMDO010000388.1, forward strand.
ATTTGCAATTATGTGGATAGGCCATTCCGCTGATCATTACCGGCCATTAGCCCAGCCATAGTTGCGCTGAGCCATCGCCGTGCTGAGCCATCGACGCGCTCAGCCATTGATTAATAGCGCGACAAAGCCGGGCGCTGCCGGACGGGAATAAATATAAATCACGTTCGGTAGTATAGAAATGATAACAGTAAAGAAAAGAGGTAGGAGAGACTTCATATGGTATATACATATATATTTCGTTAGATGGCGTACGTGTAGACTGAGGTCCAACTTCAACGTCATTGGTCGTTTAATAACATTTTGGCATCTCACATCATAAATAACCAATCACCGTGTAGTTGGACCTCAGTCTACACGTACGCTTTCTTACGGAATATCTACTCGATAGCCCCCATTAAGAATTGACGCCCCGTATTTACCACTTTGTAGTATTCGGTGTTAAAACTAAGCCCTTGTTACAAAGCGGAGATTAAATTTATTAATAAATTAAAAATTACGCTGCCACTTTTATGAAAGTAAAATGAAAATGACAGCACCAATTACACATAAGTTTTCCTTGTTTTTGTTAGAAATTATAAAAGAAACGTAAGGAAAATCCGTAATTAGCTTTATAAATTGTACATATCTAAGCCTCTTTGTACTGTAATAATAAGATCTGAGGATTTTTGTAATCTTTAAAAAGAGATACCTTTTATAGACACAACAACTCCGAGGCTTATAGGTAGGTAAACTGAGAATATAAAAGAGCTAGTATAAATAAACAAACAACATAAATTAGAACTTACTTTATAGGTAGGTTAGGTAAAACAAAGTGTTTTTAGAATAAAAACCGGCCAAGAGCGTGTCGGACACGCACATGAAAGGGTTCCGTAGCCATAAGATGGGCCGACCTTATTTTCATAGTTTGTTAGTTATTTCCATACATTACCATTTAGTTAGGGCGACTGCACGTCATAAGTTGGTCGAGTTGTTTTAAAAAAACTATGTTTGATGCAGAGTCTGCAATAGTTTTAATTGAAAGTACTTACTGAGAGGTATACAACACATTTTTTTTCAGAATTATTGTAATAGTATTTCAAAAGTTAAGGGGGGGGGGGGATAGGAGATGGGGATAATCCGCCAGGTGGCGCGTACACGTAAACATTGGCTCCGTATTATTTTATTGTTTTAAATTAAAATAAGTGACTAGATTGCGTAAAAAAGTGATAAATCTATAAAGCGAGCCCTAATGAGTGACATATTGTGTTATCTAGGCTTATTATGACCTACTAAGTGAATACATGAACATTGTTTCGTTCTGAGAAATATACTTCTATACAACTTACAAATTATACAAACAGAAACCCACAAACAATAACATAATGGAATATAGCAAGTGAAATTCAATAAATAACCGACAAAATAAGTGATAAATAAAAGTGAAAGTAATTTATTGTAAAGAAACAATACGTTAAACACCAGTTCCATCATTCAAATATTTGGACTTTGGACCCTAAACAAATGCGCCCTCTCGGTCACTTACCGTCCGTTTCGCTAAATACTAAGATCACTTGACTTAACGTAACAAGTGATAATAAAATTCGCCTCGTGACTCATCGACCCGTTAGCCGAACGCTCTAGAGCGCAGATTGCTAGGACGAGACACCAAGAATCCCCTGGTTCAAACCTCGCTCATAACATAGGTAACGCTAATTTACGTCTCGGATTTATTCCTACATTTTTTAATAAAGATTTCTGAAGACAACAATTTAATACTAAACGGAACGTCGTAAAGTAAACAGCATGAATAAGGATCAGAAGTCGGTGCAAATTCATACTTGTAATAAATGTAAGAAAACAAGTAATTCTGATTGCATGATAAGATGCTTAACATGTAAAAAAATACTATGATTTTGACTGCTTAGGTATTTCTAAAAAATTACACCAGCTAAAAGATGTTGAAGCAAGGAAAAAATGGAAATGTAAAATTTGCACAAAACCTCCATTGTTATCTAATTCAAGTACAGACAATGTGACTAAAAGAAAAAAATGCTCTGTCCCTAAACTTAGTAGCACACCAAATACAACATCACCATCTACTTCAAAAGCGGAAAAAGATAGCCAAGGAAAAGCTATATTTTGTACCCCATCTAAGACTAAGTCTCCCCTTGACACCATGCAAATTAACAACACAACATCAGTCACGGATTGTGATAATACGGCGGAGGAGAATCTAAATGTCAATATCCCCATTGAAAATACCTTTAGCATGCTATCTGAAGACGATGAATCTGACCACCAAGAATATCATCTGACAAATACGAACCTAACATTAAGGAGAAGCTGCCCGGACTTACATGCATCTTGCTCAGACAATACACAAGAACTTAAATGCACAATAAGCAAACTGCAAACAGAATTGGCGTCTGCCCATAATGAAATACAGAATTATTATCGGATAAGTTTGAAATGCAAAAACAATTAGCTACTTATCAAGCAAAGGTTAAACAATTGACTCTATTATGTAAAACCTCAACACCACCGTCCGATAAAAACCGAAAACATGAAATTACCTACAACGGACCTGGACTTAATCTGCCACTGGAAAGAAAGCAGAAGCAGATAACCAATAACCACCAACTGGACAAAAATACCGAAGATAAAACTAACGAAATTACAATGAACAATAACAGAACTTACAAACAGCAAAACCAAAAAATCATGGTAGAAAAATCGAAGATAAATACGGACGACGATACTACTGCCGAAGAAAATAAAGACAGCACAAGAAAACATAGAGCGATTATCCTGGCGGACCAACAGGGAAGACATGTACAGCAAACGTTACAAGAGCTAATAGGAACTAAATATGACGTTTTCTGTATATGGAAACCTGATGCTTCTCTGCCAGATATTTTATCTTCGTGTAAATCAGAGTTAGATAAATTGGGAATTGATGACTATGTTGTTATAATTGGTTTTAGGAATGATTCTAGTATATTTACCATACGTTATACACTTGCTTCTTGGGTAAAATCTATGCAAAACACTAACATAATTGTCTGTGAATCTGCCTAATAACAGTCACCTGAATGAAATGAAATTAAATAATGAGATTAAGTACATCTGTAGCCATTTTCATAACGCTAGATTTCTAGATCTGGGATTTTCTCGATGGATACCGAGAAAAAAATACTTTACATTAAATTTATGCCGTAATATTTTGCAAGAAATTTTAAGACTACACTACAATAAGATTTCTAAATCATATGAACAAAAAAATAAAACGGCAATTACGGTAAGCACAGGAACACAAACAGAGCCTATAAATTTGATAAATTGTGATACAGAAATAACTGCAGAAGACAACATAAACAACACTAATACTAACACAACCATATTTTCAAATGAACACGATACTAACACAACTTTAGAGCTTTTTCGTGAGTGATTACATGTTTATATTGCACCAAAACATAAATGGGTTAATAAATAAGGCGGACGTTTTCTCAGTATGCCTGGATGAACTTACAGATATGGGTAAAGAAGTGAGTATTCTGTGCTTCACAGAGCATAATATGATAGCAAGCGATGTTGAACTTTTGAGCGTCCCCAATTTCTCTGTAGGTGCGTATTATGCAAGAGATAGTAGAAATGGTGGATCCTGTATATTAATACGAAATGGTATTCCGTTTAAAGTTATAGATGAAGTATCGAGATTTAACATATGTAATGTTTTAGAGACTTGTGCCATAGAGCTGGTTGATCTTAAATTAACAATAGTGTGTATATACAGAATCCCCGTAACAAAAAATAAGAAACAGTACTTTCAAATGTTTTTTAGAAACTTAAAAGGCATATTAGACATGTTAACTAAAAACTACAAGAATAAGCTGATTATCTGCGGAGATTTCAATATTAATCTACTAAAAAAAACTAGAGAATCGATTGAATTTAGGGATGTGATATCACATTACGATCTTAGATTCTCAGTGAAGCATGTAACTCGGGAGACCAGTGGAACATGCTTGGACAATATCATACATAATATACATAGAGCTAAAACAGAACTGCTGGAGTTAGCAGTTTCTGATCATAAAGCCCAACTAATGAGATGCCCAGTAAAGAAAATATTTCCTTTTGACTTTTGGTATAGCGAGAGACGTGACTACTCGACTTCAAATAATATTAAATTTAAAAATTTCATATCACAACTATCTTTTAGTGATATATATGACATAAAAAACGGTGACATGGCCTATTCAGAATTCTTTGACATTTTTAAATTGCTCTATGACTTATGTTTTCCTTGCGTGAAGAGGAAAAACTGGACTAAACGTAAATCAAAGTGGATATCGAAAGGTATCAAAAAATGTAGTAAACGTAAACGGACTCTCTTATGGCGCTATAGACAATCAAAACACCCTGACGATAAATTAGCATTTAAGAAATATGCAGTGAGATTAAATAAAATCATAAAGTTGACACAAAAATCACAAAATGATCACTATATATATAATTCTACGAACAAGGGTAAAGCAACTTGGAATATAATAAAACAAATGAAACATAATGTTCCGACGGGTAGTATAAGCCATTTGACTATTAATAATGAAAATGTAAGAGACCCGAAACTAATTGCACAGGCATTTAATGACTACTACGCCGACCTACCGAGAGTACCAGGGACTAGTGTCACTAAAAGCAATGAGAGGCCGAGTTGCTGTAGTAACAAGTCTTATAGATCCGTTTTCATGAAGCCTACCAATCCTGAGGAGATACATAGTATTATTATAAATCTGAAGAATACTAACAGTACAGGTACAGATGACATCACAACAAAGGTTATAAAAACTGTCTCTGGCTATATTTGTCCCGTATTGAGTCACATCTTTAACAATTGCCTAGAAGAAGGAATATTCCCTACAAAAATGAAATCCACCCTTATTAAACCTATACATAAAAAGGACAGTAAATATGACATTAAAAATTACCGACCAGTGGCTTTGGTGCCAGTTTTCTTCCAGAAAAATTTTTGAGAAATTAATTCATGTAAGGTTATACGATTATTTTGAAAAGGAGGAAATACTTGCTAATGAACAAAAAGGTTTCCGTAGAAATACAAGTATTGTGGATGGAATCTATGAGTTCTTGAACATTATCTACTCAAGGATGGATAAAAAAATGCCTTCCTATGCTATTTACCTCGATATGACTAAAGCATTTGATTATGTAAAACACAATATACTATTGAATAAACTAGAAGTATATGGTGTCAGAGGAGTCGCTTTGAGTCTATTGAGTTCCTATCTCTCCGACAGAAAGCAAGTTACACATACTACTAAGGTACAGTATAACACAAAAACCGAAAAGATATTTTGTTCCACTGAAAGGACAGTCAAACAGGGAGTCCCACAAGGTTCGGTACTTGGGCCGCTCCTGTTCCTTATTTACATAAATGATTTACCAAAAGCAATAACAAATAAAATGATACTCTATGCAGATGACTGTACTATAGTATGCTACAATGAAACGGAATTAGAGATGAACCTACAAGCTGTAACGCAATGGTTGACACAAAACAACTTACACTTAAATGTACAAAAAACCAATTTGATGAAATTTAAACAGAGACAGTCACAAGAAGTAACAAAATTAATATTCCAAGGAACCGAAATATCCGAAACTAAGTGCACAAAATTTTTGGGACTATACATCGACAGCGATTTAAAATGGCAATCACACCTGGAATTTTTAATTTTGCATAAGCTAAGCTTTTGCAATTTTCTTATGCATTGAGACAGATTAGCAAAACTGTAAATCAAAAAGCTGTTATAGAGGCATATCATGGTTTTGTAAGCTCTAGACTAAGGTATGGTATAGTTTTCTGGGGCAATGCGGTGAACATTGGTCGTTTACTAATTGCTCAAAAAAGATGCATCAGGGCAATCTGTAAACTGAAAAAAAGGGAAAGCTGTAAACCATTATTCAGGAAACTTAAACTGCTAACATTACCTTCACTATACATATATGAAGTTGGACTATATGTTAGACGTAACCCAGACTTATATCCATGCGTAATAAGCGCTCGACGGTGTGATACCATATTTTCTAACCAAACATATATAAGAAAAACAAAACTCGTCAGCAGTAGCATTATTGGAATGTCCACAAGAATATTTAACGCCTTGCCGGGAGAAATAAGGAGTTGCAGGGAGTTCACGATCTTTAAAAAAAGTTATTCGACTATCTTACAGATAAGGCTTACTATTCAATTCAAGAATACTTGGACACCAAAATAAATTAATGACATTACACTACACAATCACTTAACACAACTGCTTTAGATTTTACTTAAGGGACAAGAAATACGAATGAAATTTATTATTATGACTATTGTATTTAATTAATAATAATTGTTATAAATTTTAAATATTGCTGCATATTTGTACGCCAGATGGCAGATCACGGAGAGCATTATTAGTATTATATACTTACATCTTTTATACCTGTGTATCACAAATAAATAATTTTGAATTTGAATTTTGAATTTGGAGGCGCTCTAATTTTAACTTAATTGTTTTTAGATAATTTTAAAAACCAATTCTTGAATTATCAATTTACATCTCGACACCAATTTTCGTGGCAATCGGTGCAGAAACGGCGGAGAACGAGCCAGGACAGACAGACAGACGGACAGACATGACGAAACTATAAGGGTTCCTAGTAGACTACGGAACCCTAAAAAGGGCTAGGGTCATTGACTTCGCTCTATATAATATCCAAAAACGATCGGAGATTCTTTACTGCTCTTAATATAACTATCCAAGGAAGGTTAAACTATTATTCTTTGTGGCGGATACTCTCTAATCTATTACCAAATATCGGATTGAACTATCACTGAACTGTAATGAAATCTTGAGCAAGCGAAAATATAGTTAGTTGCTTTAGATAATATACAGGGTAAACAAAATGATAGTATAACAGTACTGACAAATAAGTTTCACAAAGTACATTCTTCAAATTTTTTGCATGTGTCAAATTGAGTGATAATGTATGACATTTTGCATGTGTCAAATTGAGTGATAATGTATGGAGATGACACATTGACATCTGTCAGTTTACTTTACATGATTCTGAATCAGAGTATAGGTACTTATCTAAGTACACTAAGAAACAAAGGGAAAATCAAATCTTTGGCGATTATAACTTGTCGGCAATACTTAAAAAATCTATTGCATAATGTAAAAAAATGTCTTTATGCCAACAAAGTGGCAACTAAGTAAATAGTATCTAAGCCAATGATAAAACAACATTTAACTCTTTATAAATGGAAAATGTTTTTCGAATAGGAAAATAACAACTTTAATACAAGAAAAGAAACATTTTTTTTCATGTAAAGATGAAAAGACTAAATACAACATAATTCCGACGGTCTCGATCACACCCGCTGGCTGAATATGATTTCCAACAAAAATATAAGCTCTTAGTTGCCGAGTCCAGTTGCTAAAAGCTTTTATCTAAAGTAAACAGAAAACAAGTAAAAAATACATGAACTGATAAAGAAAACTTTCGTAATGGACTAATTAACCCTTTTTTCTTGAAAACGTAAATAACAAGATAAACATTTTCTATGCCATAGTAAACTTACAAAAAAGTATCTTATGTAGGTACACTATTTTGAAATGCAGACACAATACCACATCGTTTTCCTTGCCAGTAAAATATTATTTATCAAAATAGACTTGTATTCATAGGCTAATACCTACAAGACATTATATTCTTCGCTTTTTTTTTCTTTTTACTACTAGTATAGAGTAAAACTAGTATAGTTTTCTACTTTTACGTGGTTATGACAGGTGCACGTAAGCACCTTTAGGTAGGTGCAAGTATGGTTGTAAGTAGGATTAAGATAGTATTACTTATGAAGTAGGTATTTACTATTCGGTTTTATACTGAAAACACGAAACTTAAAGGATATTCACTTACTTCCGTCAATATCGTTCCCATAATTACTTTTGTTTCTGACAGACTAACGTACGTATTCTTCGCTTGACAACTGACATCATCTACTTTCCCACATTGCTACTATATCTATGAATAAAATGTTACAGGAAAATTATATCATTAACGATCTCAAAGACCCTTTTAAGATATTTGGAGACCCTTCCAGTCGTGTAAGCAATTAGGTAATTAGTGAAGATCGGTACAGGTAGAGTTTTAAATAATAATTGCGTAAGGTTATCAAAATATGGATAAGGAAATCTGTCTGGCTTTTCGATATTTCAGGTGACCGTAATGCTGGCAGCTACCTCGACCAACGCTTCGGGTTGGCCATTCAAACAGGTAACACCGCCAGCATTTTGGACACGCTCTGAGTTGCGGGGCAGACAACACTCTTTTGTAAATATTTTCATCTTATCTTTACTTTTTTGTTAAGAATGTTTTTTTTCTTTTTATGGTATATTTTAAGTCCTGTTATAGGCAGTTTTACGAACATAACCCGGGTTTGTGATCACCAATCCACGTTAGGTAAGCGTGGCGATTAAGCCTAATCACATCATAGTGCCGATGACTTAATTTCTATAATGAGTGCTTTTGCCCTGCGGGGGGACAGTATAGGTATAGGCTGGTACTTATTTCCTTATAGGTAGTTAGCATAAAGTGGGTACAACATTCGTCTACTTGTGAGCCTATTCTCAGCGTTAAATGTACCCGTAACCAGTAGTCAGCTTCCATAATTATACTTAAATAAATAAAAATGCGTTTATTGCTTTTTAGAACAACAAGAAGGTACATATTTTTAAGATTTTACAAAAAGCAAAGGGAAGTAGCTCAGCGAGTGCTGACATGGGTCAGCGCTGATTTTCAGCCACTCCTACCCTCTAAGGTCTTGTGCGAGGGTTAGGTTCATAGGGCTTAAATACAAATAGAAATTAAAATAACAAAAGTAATAACAATTCTTTTAACACTAGATGACTTTTCGAACTAGCAATTTGTATGCTTGTGAGTGACTGTGTGCGTGACTTACTTTTATTTCTCATAATATAAGTAACTATACCTGCAGTTTTAATGAGAAATAAAAATATTCTTAATCTTTGTATCTAAGGACTAGTGGCCCGCCCTCGCTTCGCTTCGGTATTTAAATTTTTTGAACGAAGTAGAATTCACAACAATCAAAGTAATTAGCAAAAATAAGTTTTACTGATACTTATAGGATTGATAATTTTGGTGATCGTAAACCTTAATGAAGGAATCTCAAAAAGATTTGATTTAAAAAATGTTGGAAACTCTATAACTTTACTTTGTCAAATTTAATCAGTTCCCCCGTTCACCCCTATAAGGGGAAGGGGGGACTTTTATAAAATTTCTATGCAAAGCCTAAATACCAATTTTCAAGATTCTAGCTTCAAAAAATGACAATACTTCGTTTTAACCCCCTTTTCCCCCCTTTTTAGATTGAAGAAAAAAATAACGAATTCACTTTCATTACATTTGTAGGCAAAGCCCAAATACCAAGTTTCAAGAATCTAGCTTTAAAATTGACAATACGGTGTTTTATCCCCCTTTCTCCCCTTTTTAGGTTGAAGAAAAAATGCCGAATTCGATTTCTATACATTTGCATGCAAAGCCCAAATAGCAATTTTCAAAGCTCTAGCTTTAAAAATGACGAATTTTCCATACAACGTTTTAACCCCCTTTCACCCCTTTGTAAGCTGAAGAAAAAAAAAATGCTGAAATTACTTTCATTTAATTTGTATGGAAAACCCAAATATCAATTTTCAAGACTCTAGCTTTAAAAATAATAAATCTCCCATATATTGTTTTAACCCCCATTTCACCCCTTTATGGCTTGAATTAAAAAAAAAACTAAAACAGGTCAATTTTTATTTTTGATAAACAACCGTAATCCAAATTTTCAAATCTCTAACATCAAAATTGAAAGACTTTCATACTAACGTAAACCCCCCCTTTCACCCCTTTAGGGGGTGAATTTCGCAAAACCCTTTCTTAGTGCGCGCCTACATAGTAAGAACTACCTATGTTTCAAATTTCATGATTTTAGGTCCAGTAGTTTTGTCTGTGCGTTGATAGATCAGTCAGTCAGTCAGTCAGTCAGTCACAGGCCGAGGCGTTACCTCTTTATTAATAGTATAGAAGATAGGTAGTGTTAAAATATGTATGTTGTCATTATAATTGAAATCAAATAAATATCGCACACCATCGGATTTTCAATCTCCTATATCACCGTCACTCAAGTTTTTTCCCCACGTTTTCTGGTTACTTATTTTCAAAACAATTCTACACTTAACTACGAGTACGTAACTTTATAAAGCACAGCGTGACTGCCCAAGCGTTCCCATTTGCTACGAGCACAGGATAACAACATTTGTCTTAACTCCAACAGCTATTTCTATTAGACATCTGAAGAATCGGGCGAAATGAACTTAGACAAATCTGCAGTTGAATTAAACTTATTAATCGCTGGTGGAAGGCGTTTTCTTCACGTAAGGAGGCTTGCACACTGTAATTTCAATAGTGTTGTAGTTTTCAAGGCAAACGGTAAGGCACACCACAATTTTCGACAGCAAAAACAAACCAAAATATATTATCTTCTCCCCGTATACTATTTATAAAGAGGTAAAGTCTGAAGACCAACCTTAGATACAAACGGAAAGGTAAAACATTAGTGCGATTCAATCAACTCCCAGCACCGTTTCAGCTGCAGCCTTTGTTGTACATTACTCCTGTTATAACTAGTTTTAAGTTTTATACCTCTGTTTTGTGTGCAATAAAAAGCATATTCATTCATTCATTCACCGTCTATTGGTAGACAGTTGAACTAATGTCACGAATAAAAGGGATGACGGGCCACTAGTGATTAATAGAATAAATAGTATAGAGCAGCGTTTCCCAAAAGCCGGGTCGCGACCCGGTGCCGGGACATCAACATGAAATAACCGGGTCGCGACATTTTCGTCTTATTAAAAAAAGTAAGTAATACCTAACTTGGATTCTTTAGTAAAAAATAAAAAACAGCTGCTGCATATTTCGCAATAACTAAATAGCGACTAAATGCCAAAACATTAATTATGTACCTGGTACTAATAAACATTTCTACAATTAATAAATGTGTATTGGAAACAGCTTGAGTTTGAAAGTACTTAGTGGGTCACGAAGGGTCAGTGTGCTAATTACCGGGCCATGGCATAACAAAGTTTGGGAAACACTGGTATAGAGTATAAGCGTTGCTAGTGTGCCCTTCACACGAGGTGTTCTATGACTTGTCTGTCTGTCTGTGGTATCGCACCTCCGAAATCGTTCAAGTCCCATTCGAATGGTGTGTTAAGGAATTTTGTTATTTAATTAAGATGATAATTTATTACATATATTTAGCTTATTGTGTAGCATCCTTTACAGAGAGCTGCAACAACAGACCGTGAGAGTATTTTTCATAGAGCACCAGTAGTTAGTACCTGGCCGGTCGAGTTTAAATTGATTACGAGCGGAGCCGCGCGTCGAACATTGCTCGCGCTAACTGGCGCACGGACGGCGGAGGGATGGACGCGGCATGTTTAAGATTGAGAGAATCTTTAGTATCCTAATTTTTTATATCATAGATGACAGATCCTAAATTCTGAATCATGGTATAAGCGTACCTTAAGCAAGTGGTGCAGCGCGGGTATCGCTGTAGCGCCCGGGCGGAAGACTACTCTGCCGCCCTCTTTTCTTCCTCGATGGATGAAACCTATATTTTGCAGAAAACTTGGCTCATATCTATGGGCATTTGCTGCAACACTAGTAGAGTCACAAGTGCGCTGCCAAACTTTAACCCCCTTTCTTCCCAATTGGGCCTACGGTATCCTCACTTACAAACAAACAAACAAACAACAAAAGGACGCCGTGTTATCAATCCGATCGGCCCATTAACGCGGAAGCGTGGCTCCCCCACGAAAAACCAGTCCCAAAAGGATCCCACCAAGGCATTGGCTACATAATTGTAATACCTTAACTTCATTCATGAATGCTATACACGTATTTGACTTTGACACTCTGTTTGTGCATAATAGCGAATGCTTAATCACTGCCAAGTACCGCATCCTTCCTTCCCACCTCCTATCTCAGCGCGCAATCAACTAACAAAGTGAAGTAATTTGATTGGCCGCTTGCGACCAAAGACTCCATTTATTTAAACAAATCATTGCCCCTGCGCAGGGTAGGCGTGCATATGGCTAAGTTGTTTATTGAGTTAGTGAAAAACTTCTTGCAGTGGCTTGTGCGAGTTAAATCAAGCAGGAGCTAAATGGCAAGAGTAGTTATATGCGGTCGATGTGTGTAATATTACTGTCTGGATGGCGATTTGTTTATGTGCTACCACATAAGGGTGATTTCTCAAACGATTTTTCCACTTTTCTTTTTTTTTTCACACAACATCTCATACATTGGCCTGACTCCGTGCCTACTAAGCAAGCTTAAGCTATTGTGTTACAGATATCAGACAATAGAGAGAACACAAATAGAATACTAAATACATTTATAACACCCAGAAACTGAATAAACACAAGTATTCATCACACGAATGTTTCTCCAGGATGGACATCGAAGATTGATCCCTTTGGCATTTGAGGCAGGGTCACAACCAAATTCGTCATCGGGCCAGTCAATTTTGTAAAATGACTAATACAAATGGACACCCAAATGTTGCCTGGAAGAGATTTCACATAGTGATAAGGCCGCCTCTGTTGTACGGACAGCCGCACATCAGGTTACTACAATCTGTCAAATTTCCTCAGTTGATATTGAACCAAACACGTTTGACATAAAGGTGCGGTTCGATTGAAGAAAATTGACAGATTGTAGTAACCTGATGTGCGGCTGTCTGTACATTACTCCTGTAATAACTAGTTTTAAGTTTTTTGCTCCTGTTATGTGTGCAATAAAAAGTAATTCATTAATTCGTTCAAATGTTTTGCCATGCCAGTAATCTATTGTATTATGTATTAGGTGGTTATGTGTGGCGCGCCCGTGTTTGAGGAAGCATTGGGCCGCGAAATCACTAATTAACTCCATTATCGCCACCGACAAGCCCTAGACATCGACGTAATTAAGTATAGACATAGACAGACATTGACAAACTTTGGGGAGCTATAGTAGCTTAGTAGCTAAGAACGTGGCATTCACAGGTCGCTTCTGAGCAAGTGAGTTTAGATTTTACAGATCTACAGGGTGTATCTGTGAACATTTACATCCCTTTAACCACGTGTTCTATCAACCATTCTGAACAACATTTGTTTAACAACTTTGCCAAATTCTTCGAAAAACTTGGCCAAGTCAAATTTTTTATGCGAATTTTCAATTCAAAAGTCAAAGAACAAATGTTGTTCAGAATGGTTGGTAGATCACGTGGTTAAAGGGATGTAAATGTTCACAGATACACCCTGTATATCCTATCACTAGTTGCCGACATAGCTCACCCAGTCAGCAAGCTGAAGTGGCATTGGGAGGGCACATAGCAAGAAGAATTGATGGCGGTTGGAGCCAAAACAATCTCGAATGGAGACCACTTAGACGAGGTGTAGGACGGCTCCCCGCGAGATAGACGGATTACATTGTCAAAATCGCGGGTGCCCGTTGGGTATTTGACTAATCTCGATATAGTAAAAAATATTAATACTCTATCAAAATATTGGTAAATAAGAACCAATGGCCAACATTTTCAGTTAAAAATATAACGTCTAGCTGGTTTTGTGAGCATTCAAAGTTTCATGGGCAAGTCCATTTTTAAAGTATAAAATTTAAAAATAATAATTATATCATTGAACTACCCATACATTTTCCACCAACTTTTATTATTAAACCAGATACTTAAACGAAACATTTGATATAGCTACCAAACAAAATTTACTAGACGCGCATACAAGATACTTGCGTGTGACGTCACCCGCTAGTAGCCATTTGTATAGAGCGTTTTTGGGCCTGCGTAAAATATGTGCTCTTAAAGTTGTGATATCTCAGGTAATTCAAATCAGAATCAAATAATTCTTTCAACAATGTTTCTTAAATAGAAGGGTCTTTTGATTAAACACATAGAAAAAATAGTCAAATACCCTATTGGTCAGACTGAAGATCAATGGGAGAGGCCTATATTCAGCAGCAGTATATTCTGAAATGATGATGATCCTATCTCTACCATCAACTCGGTGGTGAGGGTAAACATCGTGAGGGCACCTGCACGTTTCGGATAGTTTCTGAAACGTGTTCAGTTGGTCTGGTGCTCGTGTTAAAGGCTAGCGACGGTCAGTTGACAACCTGACAATCCTGAAACATGTTCTAAGTGTACCCCAGGCTCCAATAGGCATCTTAATTAAAATTATCCGAAACGTCCAGGTTTCCTAATAATGTTTTTCCTTATCTCCGAACTAATGGTAGTGTGGCGACGCATATCGCTCGAAGAAAGAAGTTCGCCACTACAATACCATCTAACCAACAGATGGCGCTAATTTGACTATTCCTAGATTCAAATTCTTATATAATTCTACATCGCGAAAGCAAAGTTTGCATGTCTACTTGGAATTTATTCTTCATGGGGAACATTTTACTCTCCACACTAAAAATATCTCTATAATACAATGACACATTTGGTAGTGACCCTACCGATCCCCACCCTGGACAAACATTCGTGTGATGAACTTTTGTGTTTGAACAGTCTCTGTGTGTTATATATGTATTTAAGTGTTATATTTGTGATCCTCTGTTGTCTAACTTACTTACTTAGTATAGCTGCTTTGCCCTGCAGTGGGACAGAATAAAGGCTGATACTTTACTTAACTTTTTTTGTTCTTCTGGGTTACATATTTAATGCCTTGTAGTGGCCAACATCACGTTTAGACTTCATACCGTCACGCCCATTCGAATACAAAGATTAGAACAATAGTAATTGGTAGTGGATCAAATAATAAATAAATAAATTGAGACCTATCACATGTCATGTACGTACATTGTCCTGGTCCCAAACTTGTACATGAAACCAGTCACAACGAAGGAACCACAAACACCCAGACCCAACACAAATATCTGTTTCATCAACAAAAAAAAATGTGTTGTGCTTAATCGAACCCGCGACCTTGCGTCTCAACCGGCGTTCCAACCACTACGCTGAACGGGTTGTCGGCCGATTGTAACAGAAACGGTTTTAATTCATCGATCAATTAATTGTAGATCTGACTGACCTGCGAGAAACGGCGGATCCTCTCAAGCCCCGTGAAATCGTCTGTCGATACTTGTTTGATCTGCTCATTGCCTAATGGTATGCTTAGGCATCCTTGCTGATGTTAGTTATGTATACAGGGTGTAACAAAAAGGAGGCATTATCCCAAAGTGAAACCGATTCTGACAAACTTTACAAATCTCATATTAGAAAAGTTCATATTACGATTATTAATAGTTAATTGAACTCCAATTCTTCGTGAATTCGCACTTCACTAGTGAGCAATCAACTTATAAGGACATTAACCTTGACCGCCCCAGTGTTGTCCCACAATTGTTTACATACAAATTTAATAAATGAATTAATTATTTATCTTTTACTAAAATATTTTTTGTTAATATGAAACTTAATAATAGAATCTACACAAGTTACACATTATTTTCTTTTATGGTTAATATTCCCTTTTGTAACAACCTGTATAATAACTGTACCTAATTTCGACCTCTGATGATATGACGCTGTCTGCCACGAGTCTATGGCTGGTTTAGCGTCGTAAGGC